>VZZY01001632.1:53428-80121 GCA_013400335.1 Eurystomus gularis
GTGGGGCCGTCCCGAGTGGGGACTCGGCCTGCGGCATGGCGGCCCCGGTGGGGAGCACGTCGGCACCCGGGGTTTGGAGGGGAGAGCCCTGCGGCTCTGGCCCCCCACCGCCCGGCCCGTGGGCAGCCTGCTCCTCACTGGAGCCGCTGGGACGACAGGCCTCCCCGATAGCATCCGTGGGAGGTGCCCCGCCCCTCGGCCCCGGTTCCCCCTCAGCAGCGCCCTGGTACCGGCTCGGTGGTGCCTCGACCTTGGCCAGGGCTTTTCACACCCCTAACGCTGCTCTCTGCGGGGCATGGTTTTGCTCCGCCCCTCTTGTCAATAGCTTGCTTCAAACGGTTTATGAAAACTTTAAAAATAGCAACAAGACAGAACAAGGTAATTCTGCTTCTTAACCCATGTTTAAATTCAAACGACGACTGACATGATGGCACACGCGGTGAACTGCACTGCCACCTTCCCTAGATTATTTTAAATTATTACGTTTTAATCTCAGAAATACCTCCAGATTTCAGCTGGGTGTTTCCCTCCTTGTCGAGCGCTGCAGGAACAAGCTGTAGTTTTTAATGGTCTGTCGAAGGTAAAGGCGGCAGTGGGCCACATCTCAGATGTTGGTGGATTGGATATTTATTGGCACGGGAGTAAACTTCCATGAAACTTTAGAGAGTAAAACTGTCACGTAAAGCCTGTGGGGGAAACGAGTTGGGGGGTTTGACTTTAGGAGTCTTGCCTGATGCTCTGTGTTACTTTAGTTTCCTCCCGTTTGTCACATTCGCCTCGGCCTTTTTTAAGAATGCGCAGTAGCTGGTTTTCAGTTTTCTTGAAACAAATAAAGGCACAATGAACAAATACACGTTTAAGAGACATCCTAATACCAAAAATAGGCCCCACTTGCAAGCAGCTATCACAGCCAGGGTCTCCATGGAAACATTAATAAAGAAATCTTGAGCCAATTAGAATAATTATAGAGCAGCGCTGCCACACAGAATGAGTACCTCTCCTGAGAGTCTGTCTCCTGATCATTGTATTTTTAAGCACAGAAAAAAACAAAAGATAAGATATATCTGTGTGAGGTGGATTTCTTGATTCAGCGCTTCAAAAATAGCTCATATTTACATTTGCAAGCAAAAGTCATAAATACCTTTATAGCAACAGTGACATTAAGTTAATAGACTAAAAAATGAAAGAATTAAGGTTGAAATTAAAGGGATTTTCTCAAAGGAAAGATCTAGTTAAAAAGTTAGCCCATGTAAAATCTTTTTACCATTTTTTCTTGGGTTTTTTAGAGATTGGTGTTTGCTGGTATCTAGCCATATTTCTTATTTCTTTTTACTACATTTTAATTTCTTTATGAAGTTACAGCATGCTTGGCATGAAGATAAATGAGGTGATACCGGTCCCTGTGTTAAGGAACATCAAAGCTAAGCCAAGACCTATGGACATTTATATGTATATTCTTAAAATTAAGGATATAGAGTTCTAAAATGCTTATTTACTTAAGACATTTTATGATTAGGTTGTGGTTTGGGCATGGCCTAAACATGGTTGGAGTCCAAATAATTGTGTCCAAATCATTTGGGATTCTCTGCTGTGCCTGTCTGATTTCTCTCTTTCAGTTCTCCTCCAGATTTACTTTTAAACAGTATCCATAAAAAGTCAGGCAAACTAATCCTGCAAACACTATGCCTATGATGGCTTTCACTGTTGTTCATAGCTGTTCTTAAATGTTAAAATTAAATATGGATGCAGAGCTGGCTAAAGAATTTTCTGCCATATGACTCAAATGAATTTTGCCATGAAGGGTAAATGGCTAAAGTGGTAGGAGGAGGAATGGGGTTATGGCTGGAAGAGAGAAGCCTCTGAAAGAAGCCAGAGCCTCATGGCCAGTCCTGGCCTCCTTACGTGGTCTCCTCTTATTCTCCTCTTCCCCTCATGGGAACAGCATCAGTTTCATTATCACCATTAATTTGCTGCGTTGAGCTGCTGCCCCCCTTGCTGGAACTCCCCAGGGCATGGCAGGCTTTGAGAGTTTGCAAAATGCTTCTGGTTTTAGGGTGTAGTCTCTTATTGCAGGTAGATATGAAATAATAATATTTAATATTTACAACACTCCATGGACATCTAAGCAAGGTGTTATGGAATAGCTAAAATGTATAAATGGTGATGTAATTTGAATATACAGCACATCTTCAGCACTGGAAGTATAAGGCTGGGAAATAACCCACATTTTTAGCAACAAATCAAAATAGCAAAATCCTGTCTGTCTTGGTAATTTTTGGTTGTATGTTGATCTAATCTACCATTTCTTGTAAAAGTCATCATCATAATGCTTAGAAGCCTATGTAATGACTCAAGATATGATCTCGTGCTAGGTGCTGTACATTTATCAACATAAATGCTATCAACAGTTAAGTTACTAAGCCTCCACCCATGATATTTGAGAAGTTGCAGCAGTCTGGTGAAGTTGCCACTGACTGGAAAAGAGGAAATATGACTTTCATTTTTAGAAAGGGAAAAAAGGAAGATCTGGGGATCTACAGACCAGTCAGTCTCACCTTCTTTGCCCATCAAGGTCATGGACACTGTGCTAGGGCACATGGAGACCAAGGAGGTGATTGTTGACAGCCAGCATCACTTCACTAAGGGCAAATTGCGCCTGACAAATTTGGTGGCCTTCTATGATGGGTTTAAAGCATTGGTGGATAGTTTATTAACTTAAGCAACTGACATCCTCTGTCTGGACTTGTGCAAAACATTTGACACTGTCCTACACAGCATCCTGGTCTCTACATTGGAGAGACGTGGATTTGACAGATGGACTGCTCAGTGGATAAGGAATTGGCTGGATGGTCGCCCTCAAAGAATTGTGGTCAATGGCTCAATGTCAAAGTGGAGACCAGTGCTGAGTGGTGTTCCTCAAGGATCAGTACAGCACTATTTAACATCTTTGGTGTTGACATGGACAGTGGGATTGAGTGCACCCTCAGCAAGCTTGCAGACGATACCAAGCTGTGTGGCGTGGTTGACATGCTGGTGGGAAAGGATGCCATCCAGAGGGACCTTGGCAGGCTTGGTTCAACAAGGCCAAGTGCAAGGTCCTGCACATGGGTTGGGGCAATCCTTGGTATCAATAAAGGCTGGGGGATGAAGGGATTGAGAGGAGCCCTGCAGAGAAGGACTTGGGGATACCGGTGGATGAAAAGCTGAATATGAGCCAGCAATGTGTGAGCGCAGCCCAGAAAGCCAACTGTATCCTGGGCTTCATCAAAGGAAGTGTGGCTAGCAGGTTGAGGGAGGTGATTTTCCCCCTCTACTCTGTTCTCATGAGACCCCACCTGGAGTACTGCATCCAGCTCTGGGGCCCCCAGCATAAGAAAGGCATGGACCTGCTTGAGTGGGTCCAGAGGAGGACCACAAAGATGATCAGAGGGCTGGAGAACCTCCCTTCTGAAGACAGGCTGAGAAAGTTTGGATTGTTCACCCTGGAGAAGAAAAGGCTCTAGGGAGACCTTATAGCAGCCTTCCAGTACCTAAGGGGGGCCTACAGGGAGGATAGGGAGGGGCTCTTTATCAGGGAGCATAGCGATAGGATGAGGGATAATAGGTTTAAACTGGAAGAGGGTGGCTTTAGAATAGATGTTAGTAAGAAATTCCTCACTGAGAGAGTGGTGAGACATGGGAACAGGTTGCCCAGAGAAGTTGTGGATGCTCCATCCCTGGAAGTGTTCAAGGCCAGGTTGGCTGGGGCTTTGAGCAACCTGGTCTAGTGGAAGGTGCCCCTGCCCCTGGTAGGGGGTTTGGAACTAGATAATCTTTAAGCTACCTACTAACCCAAACCATTCTATGATTCTATGATATAAAAACCTGACCTAAATATTTAATTCTAGCCTGATAACTTAGTTGCACTGTGGCTATTCTGTTGATTTTTTTTTTTTAAGTAGTTGTGTTGTAGTTGATTATCTGGAGGTTGTGATGATGTGTGACTAATCATCATTTGATGTATGAGTACATTTTTAGTTGTTTCGTATTATGAATAAGTAAATAGTAAGGATTAAGAAAAATTGCTGGTGGACTCTTTCAGATTGTTGAGAGTTGTGTAGAAGTCTAATAGAAATAGCCAGACTTGTACAGATTCAGCGTAGTTGTTTTCAGTTTTACACCTGGCCCAAGCATCACTGGAGCGTGAGGACTGCAAGACCAGGTGGCACAACTCCTTCCTTGTTTAAGTTTTTAAAAGGAATTCTCAAATGTTAAACACAGGCCTTGCACTCCAGTATATAGTTGGATAGCTTGGATTTCCTGTGTTGGAGACCTTTCAAAACATCCAAAGGAAAAAACGTTGTTCGTGTTTGTTTGAAAAAGAGTGGGGGGGAAGTAAACAAACCCTGAAGTACTAAAATATGGCATTCCTGCGGCAGACACCTACTGGCTTAATCCAGCAGAGGGAGTAGCCGACCAGCGTTGGGATTGGTTTTGGGCAATCTCTCCATAGAAAAATCTGTGATGAAAGCCATTTAACTGCTTGTATATTGTTAAAAATATTATATGTCATGAATTACAATGATGAGTGATGGATTTATAATATTTTCTTAATATAGTCAAACATCAAGATATACCTTGCAAATTACATTTTTGTTAAGAAGATTGAAGAGATGCTGAGGTTGGAATCAGTGTGTTGATTAGTGTTTATAAATATTCAAGATGTCTAAACTGAAGACATTTGCCTTTCATTGTGTCTGTGCATAAAGAAATATTTTTCTTAACCTTTTTGTATTGATATTAACTTAGAATCGTGGAATCCTAGAATGGTTTGGGTTGGAAGAACCTTCAAAGATCATCTAGTCCAACCACCCTGCTGTGGGCAGGGACACCTTCCACTAGATCAGGTTGCTCAAAGTCGTGTCCGGCCTGACTTTGAACACTTCCAGTGATGGGGCATCCAAAACTTCTCTTCAACAACCCTCAGAGATCCCTTCCAATTTACAGTTTTGTCTGATTCTGTTTGTCCGTAGTATTCTAATTAGCATGTGGAAGGTCTCCATAGCATGAAAAAGTTCCCAGGCTGCTCCTTCTACCTGCCTGCCATGCTCTGTGCAGCTACAGAGTGAGGGCCCTCTTGACAGGTGCCTTTTCTTACCTCTGTGTTCTGCATGGCTTTTGCTCAATATCCAAAGCATGGTTTTGATTTAGAGCCTTCCTCTTTTCCCTTCTCCTCCCACCATGCTTCCTGAAAGGGATTCAAGCACATGCTCCACATGAATTTAATAACAGCAAGAGGCCATGTCTTGAAAGGAAAGTAGTGTTTCATAATCTGAGTTTGTACAGCAAGTAAACCATTTTATTATTGTGTTGTCTTGATTCATCAAAGATGTAACAGTTGCTTCAGATATTTCCTGGTTTTAAAATTTAGATTTATATTTATCTAGAACTGTTTTATTGCATTTATAACCAGGCAGAATCAATATGGGTGTTAGAAAATGAAGAAAGTATTTCTGCCCACTGAATGCCTAGGTGAAAGGCCATGGTTTGGGAAAACTGAACATAAGTGGATGGTGAGATTGCATGGTCAGAATTCTGGTGATGAGCTTACAGAGGCCAGAGCAGACTCCGAATGACAGAATTTAGATGTGTACCATCCAGCTGCGTCATGGAGAGTGGTGGTAGTGAAAAGCGGGCAGAGGCAAAGGAAAACAGTTCTCTAAGTGTCAGGGCTGGAAGAAAATCTAAAAACTCCAGTGTTTTTGTGATAACTAATAAAAACTAGATTCTTTATAACGGACCAAGGGAAATATTAACAAGAAAGCGTGTCCCAGGATAGCATCTTTTACATTCATATAGATTAATGTCTAGTTAAAGATACGCAGTCATGTTTTGAAATTTTTAGCAGGCAGAAAAAACTTCTACTTTATCGTTTCCATTAAATATTCACTTAGATAACTGCAATTTGCTCATAGGCTTTTAAACATCAATATACTTTGGATGTTCTTGCTCTATTTGAGCTCACAATCTAAAAGTAATTGATCTATGTCCTTCAGCTGAAGGGGACAAATGAGAAAAATGGTTCATTGGTTATTGTACATTATTACTAAAAGATAATGCAAAATAATGTGATAACAGAATGCTGAAAAGCAAATCTTGTTTTCAGTACTGGTTACAAGATCAATTTCTGGCCACGCTTCTCATTCAACATACTCTTTACTATGTTTTAAATTCTGGTTTTCATTGAGTAAATAAAGTTATCCAATCTTCTATAGATTCTTTCTTTATTGCACAATGAAATTCTTAGCAGGACTTGTTAAAGAAATACCACATATTTTATTACTATTCTAAATGCAGTGCTTTAAAGTGTAGCAATTTAAATAAGCTGATGCATGCAATATTGCCTTTAAAATTTGAATGAAAGGTAAGGTAAGTGGTAAAAAGGAATGCTTCTATTTTACAGTATTTTAAAAGATTCTGGTAAAGTTGTGCTTGTTTTAGCAGTTTCATATCTAGATGATACTTTGCTGTTAACACAAAGGCATTAATTTGCTGTTTCTTTTTGTAGGTGCTGCTTTGTGGTGTAATTGTTATGCGTCCAGAAGATCCACTTACATTTTTAGAAGAAAAGCTCAGAGAAATAATGGAAAAGGGATTAGATTCTGTCGTATGGTACATACTAAATAACTGTGTGCATGCTGTGTGGTTTATAATATGAACTTGCACTTTTCAAACATACTAAATGGTGCAGCATCTACTGTGTAGAGTGCAAGTTAAATGTTAATATTGCTTTTTTTGTGAATATTAATGGCATATGATGTCACAAATACAGTAAGACAGTGTCTTCTAGAATCATAGAAAATATCTTTCTTTTTATATCTATGGGGGTTTTTTTTGGTCTACAGAATTTCTAATGAATATAACGTAAATGGTTCTCCTTGTTAAAATATTAAACCCTTACTTTTGTGGTAATCAAAACTGAGGTAGTCTTACTTGTTATAACTTCATCACTGTCCATGATGTATTTACCTGTATGAATCAGGGATGTGGCCTTCAAGCACTGAATCATCAATTGTAGTGTTTCTCATATATTCTCTTACCTGTGCGTTCTTTCACCCTTTAAAGTGAACACAACACAACATGAGATAAAAAAGACTAAGGATTTAGTTCTATTCACACTAGAATCTTAGAGAATATTGTAATTTACTTAAATGGGAGCAGGCTTTGGTCTCTAAAATACATGCAACTTCTACAGGCAAAAAATGCCACCTAAATTTTAAAACATGTTTCACAGCAAGTGCTTTTTCTCAGACTTATTAATGTCTTTTTGCCCACTGTTAGAAAAAAAGAGCCCTCAATTTATAGTTCGTCTGTACCTGACAAAAGAGAGAAAATGTGTATGTGTGTTCTTATCTTACTGTGTAGAAAACAAGACACAAAGCTTTGCTTTAGTTTGAGTATAGCGAGAGCGTGAGTTCCTACTTTTTTTTGGAGTATGTTCATTACTGGTGTTGCGGCTCATGAGAAAGTTACTTCCCCTCCTGCTTTAACTTGCTTTAACTTGCACGTATAATTCAGTAATTTCATAGTTCAGGTGTGTTTCTTGAAAGGTCATGTTTTGTAAATATCCCATCTGTGAGGTTTATAAATTCTAGTCCACTGGAGGTTTTGAGTATTGTGGAAAAAAACTTCAGTTGGTGCAGAGGGAAGAGCAACAGTGTCTAATGGATATGCACATGAATCACTGTGAAGGTGGGGTACCTTCTCAAAGGATTTTATCCAAGAATGCGGTTTCATTGGTAGGTGTCAGCTCTGCAATAATCAAGCCTGATGTTTTAGGATATCATCATGTTTAAGATGCAAGAAAGCTTTAAATATTGAGAAGAACTTCTTCTGAGGTTGTAGTGTAAGCAAATAAGAAGATAAGAAAAAAAAAGAACAACATTTCCTAAGAACAATGATGTCTAGAGGCAAAAACTCTGCCGGGGAGAGAGAGCGCTTGGTACAGGAAAGAGATGGAAAGTGTTAATTCAGTATGAATTAAATTCTGTGTTACATATAAAGCCTATACAGTATTGTTTTGTAGAGTTCAGGTTAAGTAGGTGGGCTGTCATTGGTACAACTTTATGTAAGGGACTGGTTTTTTGAGATGCTGAGTTCTGTAAAATGCCTCATCATTGTCAGAAAATTGCAGTGTTCATCACTGGGTTTTAAAACTGACCCCAACAGACGCTGCTGATCTGTTTAGATGGGAGCTTGAAAAGCTAAGAGAATGAGAAGTGGAAAAAAGAGGGAAGGCAATATCATGGATAAAGTCATGGTTAACGCTGGGAAAACAGGCACCTTTTGCAACGTGAAGAAGCTGTAATTCCAAAGTGCTAGCCAGGGAGGTACCTAATTCGCTTTTGTGTTCTATGCAATTGTCAATTCTGGTTGAAGTTTTCACTAGGAGTTGGACAACAAATCCTTAATCTTTTGGCCCACCCAGGCAGAGATCTCAGGAGCTGTCTGGACCGCCAGCCACTCTGCTTGCGCTCATAGACTGACTTAAGTACATTGTGGTAGCAGGTAAAATCATTGCAGTGAGTGAAGGAGATTTGTGCCCTTATTGTGTCCTTTCCCTGGGGTAATGCAATTACCTCATATTACAAGGTGCACCAACAACCTGAACCCTAATGATGAGGTTTTACTCTTTATTTTACTTTACTTATGATGTCTTTCCTAGAAGTTGAAAATGGATTTGATTTCTCTTTTAATTTTGGCCCCCTGATAAATACTTTTATTTCCATATTTTTCATGGAAATATAATGCAGCGTAGGGTTTTTTATTTATTTGGCTCTTGCAGTGAGTCTTCTTTTTTTTTAATGAAAACAAAACAGTTTACCTGCTGAGACGTGGCATGGCCTATCTGCAACAGCAGGAAACATTGCTCCAACTACTGAAAATTTGAAATGACTGTTCAGACAATATTGAGATGTGAAAAAAAATGGTGTAATCTGATAGGAAATGTTCAAGATAGATATTACACAGAATGTATTAAACTCTAATGTACACAATATTTCAACACAGCTCTAAGAGTAGCAATAAAACATAACTTGTTTTCATATTTTGTAAATACATTTTAAAAATTGCAGTTATACTTATTTGTAATACGTATTTTTAATAACAGTATAATACCATAACATGTAACTGTAATCTATTATGTGCAGAGAAAAGATTCATTTCCTTTTGTGGATACTAATATGGTTAATGTAATTTACTTCTCTTTTAAAGGTATATGTGTATTGATCTGTCTTTACACCCCAAATTAAAGAAGATTTCAGAAACTTACCTGCACACTGTTTTTGGACTAGATGGCGAACAACTGGTAAAAATCACTGAACGTTTGCATTAACTCTATGCTGTGAACAAACTTCTAATACAGAACACTCATATTCTGTTTTTTAAGTTTTCTCATGTTACTCTTCTATAGCTAATGCAAGGAATATGATAGTTTTCATTTTTTTCTATTGATACTGGTTTGTATCCAAAACCTAACGTCATCAGAGGTGAGCATAGCATCTAGGCGTATGGTAGGGAACAAGTAGTTCCTGTTTCATGTTTGGTCATAATTGAAAAAAATTGTTCCACATGAATATGAATCTAGTTTCAATAGCATGTTTTTTGTCTGCATTAGTTTTACCTCAGCTAATTTCTAAAATTACACTTGAACCGATAAATCTTGGAAAGTGCTATCAGCGCTGACAATTAATAGTTACAGTTAAATGCGCTATTATTGTTCATGAAGCAGTAAGGAGGTAAATGTTTTGGCTTAACTGATCCAAGAAGGTGACCTGTAGAGAAGAAAAATTGTTATTTTAAAACATTCAGAAAAGGAGAAAGTTGCCATATGACCGTGCAAGGAAGCAATCTTAGCAATTTAGTCAGTAAGCTGGCATGCAGTGTGACCAGATTTTTCTCTTCATTATCTCTGTATAATTGTAGTCAATTTTATCTTCTCTTAGTACATCTGCACTGTGAGTTTACTGCAATTTTATTTCAGCTCTTTTCTCTTTTACCAGCCACTCAAGTATTATATTAATCAGTCTAAAAGTGGAATGGACGATTTGTACAATATATGTATAAATACACAAACATGTCGCAGTTGAATCCTCTCATAGATTTTCTTAGGAGTAAGAACAGTAAATGAGATAAAAAGCAGTATTTTCCAAGGCCCAATTGCTATTTGCACATTCAAAAGACCATATATTTTTTTCTACAGGGTATTCCTAGCTTGTAGTCTTAGACAATTTTGGTTTTGTACAAGTCCAAACAAGTTTATTAAAATACCTGTGAGTTAGAATCATGTAGTAAATGGTTTACATAGAAATGGGTCATGAAAAGATTTTTGGAAAGCATAATTAAAGTATTTGTTTAATATCCTAAGTTGCTGGATACAGCTGATCAAAAAAAGAGTGCATAGGAGAGATGAAAGACTGAATTTCAGTGATACAAGATTTCATATTTTTGTCTGATTTTTCAATATTCATAATACAGCACTGTTTTGTGTACTGTATGTCATAAATGCTTTGTTTAGATGACTGAAGAATTATGTGCCAAAGCGTGGGACTTTTACAGCAGAAACTTACTGAAGCTGTATTTTGGGTAAGTATGTGCATTTTACATATACCTCAGGAACACAGGAAAAATCTATTACCAAGGGAATATTTATGTAGTTCCTTTCTGGGAGGAAAAAGTCTTCATTTTAATAGAGCAACATGACAAGAGTTTAGAAACTTAAGATTTGGCTTTATTTTATTCAGCAATGTTATTCCATGTTAAAAATAGTAAATTCTGAGTTTCTGCCTGTTCCAGACCTGAACAAAGTCCTTTGTAATTTTTGTGTTTTAATCAGCTCTGTTTGCCAAGAACATGGTAGGATACCCAGGAATAAAAGAATAATTTTCATTTGGTTCTGAAAGGAAAGGATCTGTGTTGTCTTCTGCTGTTTCTTCAGTTTCCTTTATGCTTGGGATTAGGTAACTCATACTATATGTAGCCCAATTTTTCCTTTTAAAAATAGGGATAATACATAGATCTGTTTTAAAATATGATAATCACAATAAATAAACATATTCACTGATTTCTTTGTTATAACCACGTATATAGAAATTTAATGATCCTCCATTTAGCATAGGTATGTTTGGACTATTTTGTTTTGAAAAGCATACAATGCTAATTATATAGGAGATATAACTCTGTTAGGAACACTGGTGTAAATCCTTCCTAAGAGTCACAAGGGTTGGTAGGGAGGTGAAGAATTTCCAGCTATACTGTGGTTAGCCTTGGTGAAAACCACAGGTGTGGAGACATGACAAACTCTGCAGGCAGTTTATTCCAGTACTTCGTGATCCTCTCTACTATAAATATTTTCCTAACAATAGGGTCTCCTTTGCTAAAAGAGAAACCTTTTTTTCTTTCTTATACACCAGGGGCGTGGAAGATTATTCCTTTTGCCTTTACAGCAGCATTTTGAAGAATGTCTGACTTAACAATTTTTTTTCATTATCACAGAAGTGGGACTGGAACAGTAGAATGTTTCACTTGTAATTGCTCCTAACTATATGAAATGAAATAATTCTTTTTAAATTTGAGATGATGGAGATTTTGGTAAATGAAAGTAGCCATGTCTAATGTCTAATTACTACTGAAAAGTATTATCAATGCATATTTTATTTAAATTATAAATAACAAACATCAGTTCTCTTCAGGAGTTTTGGTTGTTGAACTTGACTGCTTAGTATTTTGCAGCAAATTGCAGTTTTATAGATTTTCCTTCACTCAGATGAGGAGCCATGTTAAATGACTCGTTCTGTTTTAAAATTCAGAGGATGGGTAAAATATAATGTGCTGAGAAAGAACAAAAGA
Source organism: Eurystomus gularis (assembly GCA_013400335.1). NCBI lineage: Eukaryota > Metazoa > Chordata > Aves > Coraciiformes > Coraciidae > Eurystomus > Eurystomus gularis. Next base: position 65,315 of record VZZY01001632.1, read on the forward strand.
AAAAAGGCAAAGCAGAAGATAGCTCTAGCAGTAGTCCATTATAACGTCCAAATATTAAGAGTAATTGTACAGACGTGGAGCACGTGGGTGCAGCTTTGCAAGGAAAAAATGACACGTAAGTCTGTATAGCTGCTTTGCGTAAGACAGAAAATACATGTTATATGAAAGTAAATTATGGTGTATAAATTAAATATGCTTCATCTGACAATTTATCCAGCTGCCTTTTTGCAGGATGCTGTTCGTTGCTTGACCTGTGGCAACTTGATGCCATGAATGCCGTGAGAGGCAGTTCCCCCCACTGCTTTACTAGGATGGGTGGTGCTGGGGCTTTTCTCTAAGGCTGAGCAGTGATGCTGATGCAGAGCAGGCTTGGGAGGTGTTAGAGAAATGGAATGTATGTCAGAAGTACAGGGTGGAGTGAGTCAGGAAGCTTCTCTGGGAGATGGATAGCACAATGATAGGGATAAAACAGGAGGGATCACAGGGTTGGAATCTTGGCTTCAGTTAGAAAAAATAAATACTTTGTTCATTCTGCCTGAGGCTTGGTGTTCCACAGATCCTGCAGGTATGGGTTTTTTTAAAATGTCTCCTCAGAGCAGCAGCTGTGAACACAGACCCTGTTAACTTGAGTCCACCCGGACAGAAGTTTCATAAAATTAAAGAATGCACCAAAAGCACTACCTATAGCTTTGCATTTGAGCTCGGGCAGTTGTGTATGACTTCAACATTGCTCTTACAGAGCTGGAGGCCCAATGCCCTAGGGAATTTTCAGAGTATTTATATTATTTTAAAAATTTAAAATATATATTAATATATTAATAACATATATAAATACATATTTTTGTATATAATTAATATTACTTTTTTTTATACTCTGTTCTAAAAATTACTTTTAGCCAAGGCAACTTTTGTTAATCTCAAGTTACCAGAAGCACAGGAGGAGACATCTAGAGGGCATACATACGTACATACATTTCCTTCCATGACAAAGGTGACATGTGGAGAAATGTCGTTCAGTCATTCTTGGCTGTGTCACTCTGGTGACTCTTGACTAGCACCAGTGTAACTGTGTGTGAGATTGCAGTGCAAACAAGGTTGATGGATTGATAGAGGATTAAAAAAAACAAAACAGTGGGTCTTTTTTCTTAAATAAAATTTGATCACTTTGGGAATCTGCTTATAGTAGAACTCTACTGTGCTATGAACACAGCCACTGAAGGAGTGATCTGTGGGAAAAGTCCAAGAGTGAGCAGCATGTTGTGACAAAGAATTAAAGGGGCAGGTCTGTGGGCTGTTAGATCCTGATTGATGAAAATCAGAGCAAATTACTGTAGATGCAGTTTGGATTACCTTGCAATCCTGAGAGTTCTTGCCTTCCTCCCTTGGGTCTTTTGGGCAATGAAAATCTGGTATTATTTTGTAGGCATTTGCTTTGCAAATATTTCCAGTTTCCATACCTTATTGGTTGTATAGCCTAAGAAGTTGTTAAAGTTTGCAATTAACATGTGAAGTGTACATCTATTAAAGTGTATAATTAAGTAATATCATACAGTATGTTCTCTAGAACACATAGTGTTTGAGCATGATTCAAGTAACAGAGAACAATCTTAGGTGTATACTATCAACATTGCATCTCTTGCCAGATTTGAGACACACTGACAATTGGATCTTAAATGTATCTTTATAGTAATTTATTTCAGTTGAATTTCAAGACACTCTTTTGTTAAAAAAAAAAAAAAGTAGATAAGTTTTTCTTTAGTTTGTATTCATTATATAAAAATTTACATTTTCATCCTTCTTTTGGTAGCAGAGACTGCATGTCACACTGACCAAGCTTAGACTCTGTCCATGCGATAGGGTTATATAGTGCTAAGGTACTTAAGCAGCTGTATGTTCTTGGAAGTCTCAAGTAAGAAGAGTCTCTCAGCTCCCTCTATAACTTATTGAAGATTTTTTACTAAGTTAACTGACAAAGAAAATACCAAACTGAAGTTTTTGCAAAAAATTGCACTTAGTTCCTCTTGTTTTCATCTAAGTGGCTGTGAAGAGCTTTTTATTTCAATTGCATTTGTAACAGCTTTCACATGTAGAAAGACAATTATAGTATTCCCCATGCTTTTTTTTTTGGTGTGTGGGACTAAAGTAAATTCAATTCATTCTCAATAATATGGGTTTTTAAATAATTATGCTAATTAATAATGAATATGTGATCTTTCAGAAGCTGCTTTACTGTTCTTTGTATGTTTAACACTGATGTAACAATTAGCACTTGACTACTGGATTTATTTTTATGACTTTTGACTTCTATGCCATCTGAAACATTTTTGAAGTGTTGTTATTGTACTTTATTTCACTAAGATCTGTATACATCCTGCAGCTCCAAGCTCTGTGAAATTATTGGGTAGTTTGGTAAATCAAATTGTAGATTGGTAATGGTTATACATAACTGTGATAAATTGGAAATATGTCATGTAAAAATGATGCCTCTAGATCCCTGCCAGCACCATTTAAGAGGTGTGGGTTCCTGCAGAGTGAGGAGAAACCTCAGTAACCTCATCTCCTCCCTACAAGTGTGGAGTAACCAAAATTGTAATCACCTGAGAATAGGCAACACATGGACAGCCCCATGTGTCCCACTGCCAGCAGCCCTCTCTAGTTTCACTGTGAAAAACAGAAACAGGGCTCTTCTCATTTCTGGGAAGTTTCCTCCTGCCAAAGAAGAGAATACCATAGCTTGGTGGGATGCTCAGCAGATACAGAACCACAGAATCACAGATTCACAGAATCACTTTGGTTGGAAAAGACCTTTAAGATCATCAAGTCCAACCACTAACCTAACTCTACTGCATCCACCACTGAACCCTGTCTCCCGGCCTCACATCTTCATGTCCTTTAAATGTTACCAGGGATAGTGATTCAGCTGTCTCCCTGGACAGCCTGGTCCAGTGCTTGACAACCCTTACACCATGTGTCTGAGGGCATTGTCCAAATGCTTCTTGAATATTGTCAGGCTTGGTGCCATTACTGCTTCCTTGGGAAGCCTATTCCAGTGCTCCACCACCCTCTGGATGAAGAACCTCCTCCTAATGTCAGCCTAAACCTCCCCTGGCACATCTGCCTACCATTCCCTTGGGTCCTATCACTGGTCACCAGAGAGAAGAGATCACCGCCTGCTCCTCCCTCCTCCCTAGTGAGGTAGCAGTAAGCTTCGATGAAGTCTCCCCTCAGTAGTACCCTATAGGGAAGGGGAGAGATGGGAGCTGTAAGACCCAGCAGCTGCTAATTAGCATGGGGTTCCAAAAATTGCACTCACACAAATAAAGCTCTCCCACTGTTTGGCTCCTTTTCCTTCCCCTGCTGTAGGATGGTCAGGATGGAAAGCAGCTGTGGACAATTTATCAATCTGGCTGCCAGACACCAGTTGCCAAGTACTTCCTGGACTAAACCTGTCATTAGTCCTGCTTCTTCCCTGTACTCTCAAATTAGTTGGTAGACTCTCATTTTTGTTTCTTCTTCCTCCCATAGATTTTCTTTCTCCTATTTTCTTGCTGGTATCTTAAAATAGTAAAATGTTAGACTGACTGGATTGAGTCACAAAAGATGTCCTGTTTCTGGAGTGTATCAAGTCATTCTTAGGGAATAATATTCTTAAATTCTTTCCATTCTTAATAGCAGTTGCATGGGCTGAATTGACTACCATAATTAGATTAGAATGGGTGTAACAGCTGAATTCACATTTTTTGGTTGTGTACTTTTATATTGTGTACAATTGTGTAGGCATTTTGGGTGCAATGACGTCACCTAAACATGGGTTTCTACTGTACCTCAGCATGCCCTGGATATCTCAGGCAAGGCTAGACCAGAGAGTCCTTCAGCCTAAAGATCAAGAAGTGCAAGAATCCTCTGCCAGTCCTGTGTCCTATCTGCCAGTCTTTTGTGGATATCTTGGATAATCTAAATGACCTGGATATTAAAATGCAGAATTAAATAATCAGTGATTATAATACGTAATAAACTTAATGGGCTAGAAGAACTTGCATTGCTACTAAGGGGCAAATAAATTTTCCTAATGGGAAGTTACAAAACTCATTATTTCCATTTACTCTTCATTCTGCTTTCTTATTGCATTGTTTTCTTCCTATTTTCTTTGTTCCTAATTTCTCCTTTCCTGCATATTTCGTAGTTTTTTCTTTTTTCCTCTGTTCCCTGTAGCAATATTCAAATTAAAACCCATTTTATAACACCTGAAACTCTTCTGTTTCTAGAGCTAAAATAAAAGACATAAAAGGAGATTCGATGTTACTCCCATGGTGAGATGACAGTATAACATCAAAGAGATTTTTTAGTAGTGATACCTTTTGAGACTTGTCTGCTATATTGGCATGTGCTAATAGTATGTTATGTTCTGTGCACAAACTAATGTACACAATGTTTCCGTTTGGAAATGCAGATGGTCTCCTATGCTTCTGTACTGTATTGCTACAATGCAAAATCATGAGATGCACCCTGAAACTATTATCAGTAATAGCAGTTACAAATGTTCATAGATGTGTTACTATGGGGATTTGAAAATACATAATTAAGTTCAGCAAATTTAATGTAATTTTTTGTATATTCAAATGTATTTTAAACTTTGAACCTGCAATTAAAATTGTACTTCTCTTGTACCACCTTTTTTTCAGAGTTTGGCAATAGAAAGTCAGACAGGATTTTTTGAATCGAATGATCTTGCTGCCAGACGTAAACCATCCCATTTACCAGAAAAAGCCTTATTTACAGGTTTGTGATAGTTTGTGTTCTTTTAAATTTTTAATATATATATATATTTCATAAATGGTGTATATTATGCTTTCTTGAAGAGGATGTTTGTGCAGTGGAAAAGAATGTTCCTGTTGACATTGTTCCCTCTCAGTCAGGTGGAATCCTTTGAAGGATGGTAATGCTGTTCTTTGCTTCGGTGGCGCGTGATCATATTCTGCATGCCCCATCCTGACACCCAGAAGCTTCTCTGATTTGAGACTGAAAGAGAAAGAGGGAGACTTAAAAAGGGAGAACAAGAAATCAGGGAATATGTAGGATAGGTAGAGAGCGGAACTCCTGAGAGAAGTAAAGGGTTTGTTTGCAGTTAATAGAAGCTCATAAGCCAAGCCTCAAATATGATAGAAAGCAGTTTAATTGTCCTTAAAATACAGAAGACTGTATGCACATTATGCAGCTTCTTAAGACAGAAAAAACTGCTAGGCCAGAAAACAAGAGCAGAGAAGAAGAATCTACTGCAAGAGCACAGTGGGTAGGGAGCAGTTTATTTCCAAACATTTTTATTTAATTTGTTTGTTTAAAAGGTTGCTTTGTTCACTATTTCTGTATCCTTACAAAATGTAACTTTAGATAGTGAGAGCTTGTTAATACGCTAACTTCTACAAGAGAAGGTAGTTCTACCCAGAAGCAAGAAGATTCACTTGTGGCAGTATTTTAGAAAAAGGACAGAATTATTAACTGCTCATTGTGGGGCCTTCTGTTGTACAGGCCAGTTTAACTAAATTATAGGTTGGTTACTGAAAATATTTACCATTGAGGGATACATTGGAACTACTGCTAAAATGTTTTCATTTTATCTTCTTACATGTAAGCTTTAATTTGTCCTATCATGTTTTTCCATTAATTTAACATTGCAAAAACATTGAAGTGATATGTTAGAAAAACTTGATATATTTATCTTTTAAATAGTATGGCCTATACTGAAATCAATCCTGAAGGCTAAAATGAACACTAAAACCCAAATGCAGATACTTTATTTTAAGCATGTGCATAATGCCACTGACGTCACAGGAAACTTGAGTCTGTAACCTAAATCACACACATAGTTTACAGACTTTACCCACCAAAAATACAGCATGCTTCAATTTTTCTTGATGTTATCTGAATCATAGAATCATAGAATGTTAGGGGTTGGAAGGGACCTCTGGAGATCATTGAGTCCAACCCTCCTGCCAAGCAGGACCATAGAATCTAGGGCAGGTTACACAGGAACACATCCAGACGTGTCTTGAAAGTCTCCAGAGAAGGAGACTCCACAACCTCTCTGGGGAGCCCATTCCAGTGCTCTGTAACCCTCACAGTAAAGAAGTTCCTCCTCATGTTGAGGTGGAACTTCCTGTGCTCTAGCTTGCATCCGTTGCCCCTTGTCATATCACAGGGCACAAGTGAAAATAGGTATCTGTATGGATTCCACTGGTGGTGCATATGGTCTTCATGGATGTAAGACTGGTTTATTTTGATGTAGGTCCATCAATGGGGTTTAGACTGTGCTATTTTCTTAGTACTGGCTCACTCAGTAACCAGGGAACTTCTGCTACCAAATGATTCAGATATATGCCCCTTGCAGCAGCAGTAGTATCTCTCCTAAAAAATTTGGGAGTCATAGTACCGATACCTCTGGTTACTAAGAGTTAACTACAAGTTAAGGAAGAATCTCTAGTATGAACCTCTTCTGAAGCAGAGCACTCAAAAGGGAACGTTCCTCCCATACTTGTGTAAACACACCACTAAAACAGAGAGAGATACTAATTTACTGTATGGGTAGCAGAATGACCAAGATTTGATCTACAGTTCCACCTTCTAATGTTCTCTTTCATAATAAGGTATTAATATAGATTACAGTAGTATTATATGTAAAAAATATATGTAAGAGTGTGTGTATTTATGTATATATCTCAAAGACAGTATTATAGCTTACGTGTGTCCATACCTATCAAACTTGTCATACCTATGAATGAATAATTATTCAAATTTTCAGGAATTCTGAGGTCAGTAGTAGCATCCTTTCTTCATGAAAACCCCTGAAATAGTGTAATCGTTCCATTAGTTCTATAAGAAACTATAAACTATAAAAAGTATTGACAGTGTCATTTCTTTTACGTAGCTTGGTAGAAATTTGTTTATTTTATATTAATCTATAAGCCTTGATTTTTTGGCATCCAGTGATAAGCTCAAAATATAGTGACATTTTAAGCTATTCTTGTAGGTTGCCCTTCTTTGAGGTCACATCAGGTTCACAATTACATGTGCCAGTGTGACAAAGAATCAGATCTCACATACATAAAGACAATGCACATGAAAACCAGAATCCAGATATTAGCATATAAAAAAGAATGACAGCTATTCTGAGGTATGCAGCCATACTTTTTGAGTAAGGCTACAGAGCAGCTGCAAAAATACATTATATAATTTTATCTTCTTTTTATATATAAACTTAATTTTATAGACTATATAAATCAAATATACTGCCAAGTGCCACTTCAGTGGCTTAGCAGAAAATATTGATGTCTTCCAGTTCTTGAGCAATTCCAACTCTGAGATCTGGAGCTGAGAAGCAAGGTAGTTTGCCAGTTTAGACTTAGATCCTGTCATAGTGTACATTTTAATGTGCGTTTACAAGGAGAATGAAGTAGAAAGCGAGAATTCTACTGATTTAAGTAGGAAATAATAACCTAAAGAATAAGAAAAAGGAAAATTACATAATCCACACAAATTTCAAGCCATATTGCTATGATCCATATATAAATATGTCATTGTAGGAAGAGGAATTATTTTTGTTTGTCTGTATTTAAATAGTATTTGCATATCTAAAATCCAAAAGCTAGAGCTAAGGAAATTGTCATAAAAGAAATCAAAACTAATTATATCACTGCAGTGATAACTAATTATATCACCACACCTTGAGTACTGTGTCCAGTTTTGGGCACCACAGTATAAGAAGGACATTGAGATGCTGGAGCGGGTGCAGAGAAGGGCAACAAAGCTGGTGAAAGGGCTGGAGAATATGTCGTATGAGGAGCACCTGAGGGAACTGGGATTGGTTAGTTTGGAGAAGAGGAGGCTGAGGGGAGACATTGCTCTCTACAACTACCTAAAAGGAGGTTGTGGTGAGGCTGGTGTTGGTCTCTTCTCCCAGGTAACTAATGATAGGACGAGAAGTAATGTCCTCAAGTTGCACCAGGGGAGGTTTAGATTGGATATTAGAAAGCAGTTCTTTACTGAAAGAGTGGTTAGCCATTGGAGCAGGCTGCCCAGTGAGGTGGTGGAGTCACCATCTGTGGAGGTGTTTAAAAAATGGGTAGATGTGCACTTCGAGACACGGTCTAGTGAAGTGCTGGGGCCTGAGCTGTGGGCCCCAAGCTGGAGTTGACCTGCAAATGACTCACAACCTAGCAGAATGTTGTGTTTTTCTTATTGGCTTCATGTTTCAGAGGCAGAATCTGGCCCGCCCGTGGCTCTGCCCTCACCCAGGTGGTCATGGTTGGGGTGGTGGGCAAGGCCAGGATTATATTAACCAGGAGCTGATCAGTTAGAGGAGCTTTCTGTTGGGTGTGGCTTCTGTTGGGGCTGGTTGCATCTTGNGTGATCAGGCAACAGATGGCAGCGTAAAATGATGATGGCTGAGTCAGCACAACATCTAGGGGTTAGGGAGATGTTCAGTGAAGGTTGGGCTAGATAATCCTAGAGGTCTTTTCCAACCTAAATGATTCCGTGATTCAGTGAAAAAATCCAAGAGGTAATAAAAAGAAAAATAAGAGTAGGGTAATGTGAATATATTAGAGAATGCTAGTCATAACTCCATTGTAGTAATTAGGATATTGAATTTTTCACTTGAGTGCGATCAGTCTCTGTTAGGTTTTCAGGAAACAATAAATAACAATAACGTTTCCTGAGTATTTTCAAATCTACTGATTAATTTAAAAGTTCTTTAAATAGCAGTATGCCCATTCAGTAATATGCATTTCTTTGTCACAGTTCTTTTCTTGTGACTGAGCACATAGGTTCACCCTAGCAGGAGAAAGATGCCTCCCCATTATTTCATCCAATTTATCCTTTCCCCTTTTTTTTAGTCTGTCCCTGCACTCCAGCCCCCCAAAAAAACCCCAAACCAAAAATCAACCAGAAACCAAAACCCACCCACTTCTGTCTTTAACAAATTGAACAGAACAACGTTATTTTGAGAGAGTGAGGACGTAGGTATAGATAATATAGATGAAGACAGTAACCAAGGCAAGAATGGGGTTTTTTGTGTCAACTGGCTGGTGTGCTGAACAGGGTTTGCCACTTCCCTCCTCCTTTTTCTGTGTGCGCTGGTGAAAAACTGAGCTGCTGTGGGGTATGCTGTGGTTACTTCGATGCGTGAGAGCACAGCACTTTACTGTTCTCCTAGGGAGCTATCCCAAGAGAAGCTGGGCTGCAGGAAATGTGAGCTGATTCTTTTGGGTTGCGTTAGGGTAAGGAGGGTTAAGGTCTGAGATCAACAAAAAGACAACAGCAGCAGTGCAGCGATTTGGGGAGGGGTGCATGGAAGCATCTGGGGCTGGGGAGCACCTTCTGGAGGGTCTCCTTCAGGGCACGCAAGAGAGAACAGGCAGAGCCCACTGTGCTGAAAGTACTTTAGCAAGTATTTTTGTGTATGTGGGATACTTCAGGCAAGTTATTATGTATGTGGGCTGGAAGCTAGAACTGTGGATCTTTGGGGCAAGCCAGAAAATAACGGCTTTATATATGTGTGAAGTGCAGAGGGAACAAAAATTATTACGGGAAAGCAGGAAGCCTACTGAAATGCTTCCATTTTGTATTTAAAAAGAATACCCCTCCCTTGATCCACACAGTGTGGCTGTCACCTGGTTTATTTTTCTTGAGCTGTCATCATTTTATTCAATACGGGAAGCATAGAGAGAGCTCTTCTGTTTACTGGCACAGACCAGAGCTTCCCACTTTCTTTCTTTCTCCCTTGCTTTCTCCCCTCCTTTTCTTTTTCTTCCTTTCCCTCTGTGAATCCTCATGCTCTCTTTTTGGTGGATGAGTGTGTAGACACAATTTCCTTCAACAGGAGATTGTTACTGAGTGCTGTCTCTTCCAGGCCAAGTCTGTGTTTGCTCTGAGCATTCACAGGCTGTGGGAAATCAAGCATACTTGGAGTTCTCAAAGTTTTGGAACTTACGATAAGGAGACTTCATTGTCTCTGGCACTGTAGATGATATTTGGCAGTGGATCATTTCAAAATCACAGCGTATTTAGTAAATATCATTATTAGTATGCTATCATTTATTGCAGCTTTGTGCTTTGCTCCTGTGCAAAAAAATATCTGTCAGTGTGTATTTACTGTTGGCACAAGATCTGTCCTTGGGGCCAGCTGGAAACCATTTGCTTTGTAAATTGCAGTTTCCTAAAGAAGTCAGTGGTGCCACAGTACCCTAATGTTGAGTTATTGACAGCAAATTATTGTTGTGCTTTGAAGCTGGCTACTGTGGTCTTGACCTAACATGAAATAAATGTTTCAACAGATGTTTTCAGGGTGGAAAATTCAAAAGGTTACTAGCAAAAGTAACCAAAAATTAAAAGCCTTGTTTTTGTTCTTCTAAAATGAAACTAAACCTTATTAATGAATAATAATACGGTCAATATTTTCTTTCTCGTTTTAACAAGTCTTATAGTTCCATTTATTAAAATACTTTTTGTAAGCTGTGTCAAAATTCCTTAGAGTTTTAAATTAGATTGAGTTTTGAAGTTAAGGAAATAATCCACATGTCCAAATTAAACAGACTTTTGGTTAGAGAAGCCTGTGATGGATCCAGCTATAATTACCAGGGGATGCAAGTCTTTGAAGGGATGAGGTGTACAGAAGGAATTTGCTATTTAAAAGGGCCTACACATTTCTGTACTTTAAAAAATCTTTGTAAGTCCCCAACTGCGTTCTGAACCACCAAAATTATTACGGCTATAGGCAGCTTCCAAGATTCCAGAATAAAAACATAAAGTCAGAAAACCTTGACTTTTAAAATTGTTTTAAGTGGTTTATATGAAGTGAATACAAGCATCTTATAGGACAGCAAGATATTCTGAGGAGCAGGCAAATTGCTTGACTGTATCATCTATGCGATTAATTGCTAGTGGTAAAAGACACATTATCAGTGATTTTCCTGCCTGATTTGTCCTTTTCTAGCTAAAGAAATTATAGCTGTTGAATAGTTTCTGTAGGTTGAAACAGAAAATCCTTTTAAATCTTGGTAGAATACTCTTGATATTTGCTTGTTTCTTTTAATTGAACTTAATCTTTGGAATAAAAATTGATTCTAGCTGGTATGTTTTTAAATCCTGTTCATTTCAGTAGAACTGCACAGAATATAAATCAGGATAAAAGCTTCTCTCAAGCAAGGAATATTTCCTTTAGTGAAACATTTTTTATTAGAGCATCCCTCGTTGATTCTAACAGTTTTTTAGTGACTCATTTATTGTAAAGCATATTTTAGTCTAACCAAGATAACCTGCACTTTGATAATTCATGCACTCTACACTTGCACAGGTAGTCACTCTTTCTTCACTTCTTAGCTATGTTGATCACCAGAAGTGAAATAAAATATGCAATTATTTCCTTACTTTTACAGAGGCTTTATATGTGTTGCTTCTGAGTACAACAGTCATTTGAGTCTCAAAGCCTCTATTTGACTCAAGATTTCTCTTGCACCTGCATAGTTTGAATGAACACTGTATAAAGTATGCATTCATTTTTCTGGAGCATATTTCAAGTCATACTTCATATACTGCTATAATGAAAAACAGATTTTTATGGTATGCATTATTGTATGGAAAGTTGTATAACTAATATGGAAATACTGTTCTGTAAAACACAGTGGCATCTTTGCTATGTTTTCACTCTGACATCTTACACGTGCTTCTTAAGGTACATATCTGAAGTGCTAAGCTCTTTGAAAATGTGTACTAATAAGAAAAATTTCTCTTCAGTGACAGATTACAGGATAAAATTACAAAGTTCTTTTTGTATTTTTGCTTTCAGCCAGTTACCATGCCAGGTTTAAACTGCTGCCATTGGTGTATTATTGTGCAGTTATGAAAGTAGTTACACTACAAGCATAAAGTTTTCCCCATATTTTTGTATAAGGAAAAGTGCTTCAGGAAAAGTGATGTGGGATTTTATTTACTGTGTTCCTTTCAGCTGGTTTCTTTTTCTTACTTAGAACTACACAATGCACTATGTTGCATTTCATATCAGATGTTTATATTTTAGCATTTGATGTAGTAATTCAGTTCTGCAAATGATTATGGATATGGGAGTTTTTAGTATGTAAATAATCTGTCTTATATAAAATTTTGCATATGCTCATTGTCTTTGAGTGCATCTTGCATTTTCAGATGGTAATAATATAATGCGTATTTGCTTCTATAGCAGAGGCATTACATTTTACCATATTTTCCCTCCTTTCATTTTACCAAGTTTCTTCTAAGATGAAACTTTAGCATTCTGTTGGCAGAAATACTGTTTGACACTTGATCACAGAAATGGCAGATGAGGAGCTATGGTAGAAGCTTTACAAATGTTATCTTCATTCAGTCTCTTACTGAAATTGCTGCATCTAAGATTATTTACCAGGACAAGACCTTTTTGGAATGCCATAATTTAATTTTTCAAAATGTTGCTCAGTGGTAGTAGTATAGAATATTGAACTGTATAAAATGAATCAGTATAGCTTGTATATTTTTTCTATGATAATCCAACGCATTGACTTTAATATTCTGAGATTAGAGATTTTAAGATATATTTACCAAATTATACTAGTTAAAAAGACCTCTGAGGTAGAAACTACAAAAACTCTTCATAGGTAATTTAAAGTTGAATTTAGAAGTACTATATTTTATGTACAAAGCTTTAATCCAAATTATATTGTCTTGAATATGTTCAGGAAAGGTGTTTTAACAAGTGCTGTTTTAATACATGTGAAATTAAACTGCTGATGATCCATGAAAAATCTTCAATTTTGGATCATCCCTGTCATTCTCCATCCTAGCATGAATTTGTGATCTTTTAAGCAAAATTGTCTTTTCATACTTTTTGTTAAGGCTGGTAATGAGAGTAATTGTTGACACTCTGCTTTAAACTCCTGAGAAAGAGGTATTTAATTTGAAAACAGCTCTTATTGAGGATAGGTGAATATGTATCATTTAATAGAGCAGTGCATCTTACTGAATAGTTTTTAATATCATGTATATCTCTCTTTCTGATTTAGATTTTCCGTTATGTAAATTTAGTTGATCTGGCAAGATGTGCTCAAGTTAGCCAGACATGGATGTTACTAACTCAGACCAGTTCATTGTGGAGTGATGTAAGTAGGATATTAACTCTCAATATTTTACATCAATTTTATTTATTTTAAAAAAGAGTGAGGTTTACTTTAAGAATGGTAAATATCTCGGATAAAATTTTTATCCCAGAATATGACATGTACTCAGCTGCATGAATTAAAAAATAGGAATAACTCGAATGAACTTGTCTGTGGTATATCATTATAAATTCGGTGGAACTGAAAGAGAATTGGCCACTAAGGCTTAGCTGAGCCCACTACATTTAGACAGTTGAGTGAGGTGTCTCAGGCTCCCTGGGTCATCTAAACAAGCACTATGTGACTCCTGTGGAAGGAGAACGTAAACTCAGTCACAGATACTCTGTAGCAAACACTTGTACTTGCTCTAGAGAAGCACTTGTCATCTCTGAAAAAAGTGGTGCAGACCAGCTCACTTCCATAGTCATGAACTCTTAGAGTTGTTGAGGTGGTCACTGTGTCTCCAGAGCACAAGTCAGTGTCCCAGGTACTGCGTTGTTTCTTCTGCCTTAGCAGTCCAACTCCCTAGTGCATGCATTTCAGGCAATTTCCCTTTTAATGTACATTGTGTGACCATACTAGCATGGTCTGTTTGGGGCTACTCTGTCTTTGCCTGGAACTTAAAAATACAATTACCCTGCTCATTGCTGTTGTCTTCAGTAGTGCTCATAAGGCTTCAGGTGTGAAGGGCTACCTCAGGGCTCCTCGGTCCTTAGGCAGTGGTTTAAGACTAGCCATAGCACCTCAGCCAACATCACTGTTGCCTCTATAACGTTGCTTCACGTATAGCCATTTATCAGCAGTAAAAGAATGATTAAGGCCAGATTTTAAAAAATGTTTAGGCACTTCAAACATGACTTAGTCTTATTTTAGGCCCTAAAATCTGAAATTACAATTCAAAATACCAGGTGCATCATCTGCGTAATCCTGGGGATGTCTAATCTGATAGGCATCTTCTTTTTGGACCTAGAAGTTCATGATGATGAAGGCTATCAAAGAGATTGGTTTTCTCTTTTCTCCAAGAACTGTATGACTTGTGGAGCTTGGTGTGAGGAAGCAGAAGGGCTGCTCTGCAAGGGAAGGCAAGCTGGGAGCCAAGGGCACTGGAAGGCCAGGCAGGGGCAGTCCTCCCCACTGACAAGGGACACAGCCCCACAGAACTTGAGCGAGAGGAGCAGAGCAGGTCCTGTGAGTGTAACAAGGTCAGCCACCCACCAGAGTCAGCCCTGTAGTGAAGAGGTCAAGGTCAAGTCAGGAAGTGAAATCCACAAGGGAGAGTCAGGGCCAGCCAGACACGTGGCGGGACACAGACGTGCCTCAAGTGCAGTTCAGGCAAAGACTCAGGGCAAGGGCATGAGCTCAAGGGCAGCTCCTGAGCCAAGTGGGGAAACCCCTAATGAGGCTTCTCCAGCTTCTTCACAGAATGAACAGTTTTCACAACAGTCTTATCCAGGGTTACACTGCTGTACCATGTAGGAGCTGACCTTGGACTCTGGTAGCTAAACCCTTGAGGAAGGAAGAGGTTGCAGAGCCGGTTGGTAAATCCAGGTTCTTGACAAGAAGCACCTCTTTCCTGCTTAAAGAGATCCATTTGGGATCCAGAAGGTGAACAGAGTTGTGCCTTGTGAGGCTGAGAAGACATCTGAA
>VZZY01001634.1:0-14687 GCA_013400335.1 Eurystomus gularis
CAAATATATACAAACCTAATATCGAACCCAACCTGCAGATGGCAATCATGTCACCATCACCACTGATGCTGTGGAGCAGGCACTAGGTAAGTCCCAGACTGGACTCAGCAAATTCAGGAGCTGAATTTGGGAACTGGACTGAGGAACACACAGATTGGGATCACAGGCAGAATGGACACAGTCCTTCTCAGATGGTGGCCATTCAAGAATAGAATTTGACCCTTGTGATCCCTCAGCTTCATACTGAATATGACGTATATGGGATGGAATACCTTGTTGGTCACTTTAGGGTCCCCTGTCCTGTCCAGTCCTCCCCACAGGTGCAATCTCTTACTTTACAGCACCCCAGCGTGGTACAGAATATTTAGCAGTGACCTTTGTTTCTATAGGAGCAAGTATAAGCGAGAGTCTTTTTGCATACTGATCCTTAGTAGTAACTATAAACATTGGGTGTTACTACTTCTAGAAGCAGACAGTGTCTGCAAAAATATGCTGTTAACTTCAGAAAGAAGTTAGCTGAGAAAACTTAGCTGTAAAGTAAAATTACTGAATACAGTTAGTTCTGTCCTAGCTCAGACCAGGACATCTGGACTTACCCATGTATACACACATATTACCTGCTCGGCCTGAGTTGCCTAATTAAGGTACCAACATAGCTACAGACCCATGCTGGTGTGGTAATTTCAGCCACTGCATCCAAGTAACACATTCATTTTGTTGATTTCTTTTCTGTGAAAGTTTATGATAAAGCACAAACTTTCCTTATTTAAGAATTTAGAAGGTGGAAAATTACAGAGGGAGAAAGAAATGTGCCACTTTTAAGTGCTTTGTTTTTCTTTACAGTGTTCTTTTGTTTAAATTTGAGATCACCCAGAGCAAGTAAAATACATTTTGCTGAGTCTTAATCACAGCCAGTGCTGCAATTTCAGATGCTTCTGTATAATTCTAAATATCATCTTGGAGAGAAAGAAACAGTAAAGATTATGAACATGTTGTATGTAACTCAGAAAGCACTGGGAAAAATAGTTTATGTTTTAAAAGAAAGGTAACAAAAGAAACAACTGCCAAGTTAAAAGTTGACATTTTGTACAGAGAAAAATCTTTCACTCACATTTTCTTTGAGTTAATTCTTTAAAGCCAGACTGGAACCGCATTATGCTCCCCAGTATAGTATCTTTACTAAATGAAATAAGAATGATTTTGTCTCACCCCTACATGAAGAACATACCAAGTGAAGTCCGAGGAAAGGATTAGGAGTGTATTACATAGCTGAAGTCGTTAAAGGTTAAGAGTGATTCAGACTTATATGGGGCAAGTGCTGCCCTAGTTCAAGTATTCGTCTCTGTTACACAAGAGCTAAGTTGGAGGTGCAGGGGTCTGCTTTATATAAGAGATTAGTTAGGTAATTACACTGGCTCCTGCTCCTTTATAGTGTACTCATTTTATTGCTTATCTTGGCCTTGCTGGCTATTTTTTGAATCTGATGTTAAAACATCAGACACTACCACAGAATCATAGAATGTTTTGGGTTAGAAGAGACCACTAAAGGTCATCCTGTCCAACCCTCCTGCAGTGAGTAGGGACATCTTTAACCAGATCAGGTTGCTCAGAGCCCTGTCAGCTTGACCTTGAATGTTTCCAAGGACAGAAAACTTATCATTTTGCATGGGTTCAATATTTCTGGACAACTGCTCTGATGCATCTCAAGATCTCACATTTACAGAGGCAGTGTGAGGCTGTCCTGTCTGTGACCAGTACACAGGAGTGGCCAACTTCTCCAATGGCATCTGTAAGAGTTTGTAGGACTTTTTTTCCAGCAGAAGATTTTTAGATAGATGTAGTTCTTTTAGTTAGACTGACTGGAAAACCTGTTGCTAGAAAAAAGAAGACAAAGTTTTTGAAAGAACTATATACCTGAAAAGTTCTTTGTTGTTTTTTTTCCACCAATTGAACTGAGCTAATAAAAGGTACTGATTTCTTCTGCAAACTATATTCTTCTTATGTGTAGGCTACTAAAGTCTGACTACATCAAAAAATAGCTTAGTTTCATTAGGCCACTTCTATATACTATGATAAAAATCTAGTGTGTAACTTTAATAATGTGCATTTTTTTCCCTGAATTTTTTGCCTTTACACTCTGCTTTCAGTGGATGAGAAACTAAATCACTCTTGATTTCCTGGCCATTGAAAGGAAGATATCTCTTTATTAAGAAAGCTATTTTTTCTCTTAGAAATAACTTGCAGAAGAAAAATTACTGAGCAAGTGATTTAAGAGAGAATATAGGAAAAAGCAGGATATTTAGGGATTTGGGGCTGTATGAACAGGTTAAATACACTTAACTTGGGTTTTAAGGCATCATATTCTGTATGTATTCATGATTTCCTGTAATTTTTTAACCCATTGGTCAATTTTAGCCAACTTTGGCAGGAAGGAGGCATCTCACTGATATTAAGTTCTCATAGGTTTTATGACAGCAGGCAATCAGGAGGACTAGGATTAGTGCCCCAGTGAGAGAATGACTACATTGTTAGCTCACAACTTGTTTGATGCCAGAAAATCTACATGTGGCAACAGGATGCAATATTTGTCATTTGTGGTGCAAGGGAAATTGTTCCGATTGCTTTGAGACTTTGTGATTAATCATATACACAAGAGTGTATGACTTAAAAAATAAATTTTGCTCACCGGGTTTCATACAATTAATAATGACTATGTATCTTTTTCTCATTTAATGTGATTTCCAAGATTTTACATTTTTTAATCACATTGATCTATTTTAACACAGAGACTCTGCTTAACTTTTACTTACAGATAAGGTAACTCTTGGATACCGCTATTTATACCTAGAGCTGCACTGAGATACACAATTCATTCTTCTTCAGGACCTTGATATGTTGCCATTAACATACTTGGATATTGTGAGTGTGTGTGTTTTATAAAGCCTCGCTGTCCAACCCCCTTGCCTATATATTTTAAAGTCCAAGAATGCTCTGATCTGAGGCAACCTACGTGTCTGACCCACAAACAAAGCACGAAATATGAAAAAACTCTGATCTCTGAGGCAAAGACAGTTCATGTGATCTCAGTTGCTTCGAAAACCAGTGGCTGGCCTGTGTATTTACATTTTTAAAGCCCTGGGGTCTACAAGATCTCCAGCATGCCTGCATACAGGCTGCCCATATACAGAAAATTTTCCACCCAGCTGTGAGATAAGCTTAGGCAAGCAAGAGGAAGGGAGGAATAAATAGGCTTTCCAGCTAAACGATGAATGAAATCCCTTGCTTGGATTTTACCAGGACTGAGTAGAAACAGGTGGGTGTTTTTCTGTCTACTCAGTTTAAGACAAGTCAGCCTTAAAGAGAGCATATGGTAGCTAGTATTGCTCTCCTCTATGAGAAACCAATCTTTTACATGCATTTGCAAGAAGAAGGGATATAGATTTCACCATTTTTTTTCCTTGGCTTTGTTGATTAAATGTTGGCCTTCTGCATACTTTTCTATCCCCTTGATTAGAATTTTTTAATTCAACTCATATGAATTTTTTATGCTTCAGAATTATTGCATTACATTCTAATGTAGACTGGATAATCCTTTTGAGGATATATGGTTCAACCAAACCTCCAATAAAGTCAGTCTGATGAACGATATTCATCTTTTTCCCAGATTGTTAATTGATTTAATGGAGCTTAAGGGAGAGCAGTTCTGTGCATTTAATGCTTCTCTTCTCTGGATCTTCCGTTATATTTATAAGATTAAAAAGGAGAAAAAGAAAGACAGAAAAAAGAAAAAAGACACTATCTATCCACCCTTTAATTCACTCAACTGTCCGTCAGTTCCATAATTGGGCTGTTTTTAAAGGGAATATAACTTTCGTCCTCTTCAATGTTCTGAAATGTTCTATGCCTCTTAAGTTTGGTTTCCAGCTGGGAGAAGGATAAGACGCATCAAAATTTGAACCATGATACAGGCAATGCTTTACAGCAGTCTGTAACTGTGAGGTAGCCAGTCTAATTTCAAAAGCCTGAGAAGTCCTGATAATCCAGATACGTACTTAAAGTTGGGGCTAGGTGAACAATCTCTGCTTCTTGCAGGTCTTCCTTTCTGAACTGTACCACTGAACTAATTTTCTGAATGCTCACAGTAAAGAAACACCCATAGTTCATTACCAAAGTTAATATGGAATTAGTGCTGTACACTACAGCACTTGCTGTAGAGACTGTTCCCTTTTATTGAGTAAATAAACTGCAATTTGCAAATCTATTTAACAATCACTGCTTCTGTTTTCTGCCTCTGAGTAACCAAAGATCTTAATTCATGCATTAATCATCATGTTTGTTGTACAAATGAATGAAGCACACCTCATGTTTTTCTAAAACAGTGATTAAGAAACAGGAGAAAGTTCACTTTGCTAATAATTACATATCTTTGTCTAGTCTGCTTGCTCATAGGTGTACTGTTTTGGCTGTGATAGAGTTAAATTTCTTCACAGTAGCTGGTGTGGGACTATGTTTTGGATTCATGCTGAAAGCAGTGTTACTAATTCAGGGATGTTTTTGTTACTGCTGAGCAGCACTCACACAGAGTCAGGGCTTTTTTGATTCTCATCCCCCCAGACCAGTGAGTGGGCTGGGAGTGCAAAAGAAGTTGGGAAGAGACAGAGCTGAGACAGCTGACCCCAACTGACCAAAGAGATATTCCAGACCATATGATGTCATGTTAAGCATATAAAGTTGGGGGAAGAAGAAGGAAAGTTCAGAATGACGGTGTTTGTCTTCCCAAGTAACCATTATGCATGATGGAGCCCTGCTTTCCTGGGGATGGCTGAACATCTGCCTGCCGATGGGAAGTGGTGAATGAATTTTACTTTGCTTAAATGTGTGTGACTTTTGTTTTACCCATTAAACTGTTTTAATCTCAATCCATGAGTTTTCACACTTTTACCTTTCCTATTACCAAACTCATTGTGAGGGGAGTGAGCAAGCAGCTGTGTGGTGCTTCATTGCTGGCTGGGGTTAAGCCACGACAACAGGTTAATATGTGCTGTAGCATTGCTTTTCCACTGTCTTTGGAGCTTCCAGTCACTTCCTCTACCCAGTAATCTCATGATTCTGGAAACAATATGAATTCTGTGCATTCATACTGAAACTCCAGTGATACTGCTTACAAACACCAGCCAATCTGTGGTTGACCTTGTATGTGATGTGTGCAGCTACTATTTTTTTCGACTATATCTTTTTAAGAAAAAAAGCTCAAATGCTAGTTATGCCTTGCTGAATGGAGAGTACTGCTTATATTCACCACAGGTAGTCAGCTTTGTTTTAGAATAGTACCAGAAAGAGTGCTGCTGTTCTTAGGACATTGCTTGATTCACCTGATTGCAAGGAAGAGTAGTTGTGCATGAGAGAAAGAAAAAGAGGAAGAGACAGTGGAGTTTCACAAAGGCAGCTTGAGTTACACTGAAATTTGTGTGAATTATTAGGTAAAATACATTTATTTGGGTGGTTTGTTGTGCAAAATATGTCAGAGTGGAGAACAGCATGTGATGCCTGAACAATACAGTTTCTATCACCGAAGAAAGGGAAAGCCATGAAAAGAGTAACTAGTGGATGATAGCAGAAAGGAAAAAAACTGTTTTTGAAGCTAGCACAGGGCTGACTAATGGCTAAAAAAAAAGTACTAAAGCAAAGAACTAGGTGGCAGGAAAAAATTAACGTGCCTTAGGAGAAATAAAAAGCTATGGCCTGGATATAAATTTTTGTGTTGACTTATTTCTGACTTGCACTTGTTTGATCAAGATCAGAAGTTGAAGCTATGAAGGCTTCTACAGAGAGTTTATTGTAAGCTCTGCAACAGGCAAGAAATTCCTTCAGCCATCCCATCCATCCCTCTTTGTCCATTCCTCCCTTCTCCAGTCCCTTGTGTGCTGTAACCCAAATGGCCAAAACAACTGAGTCAGCAAGGAGGGACTTCTGAAGAGAATGCGTTTTATCTACACCCTATGTGTATGGTTTAGCTGACACAGTAATAACAACAACCATGAAAACAGTTATTTAGAAATCAGTGGTGATTTGTTCACTGAGTTATTTCAAAGCTCTCCAAGAGCTCTGGATCAGCAATACTGTTATATCGTTAATTGCTAGGTTAACACTTACTTCTTATTATGAATTAAAAGCCCATTCGTTCAAAGCCTCTCTCTATAAAATTATTAAGTGGCTTAAATTAAATCTTACTGATTATACTGGATAAATCCCAGTTAGCTGAGCTTGAAATATCCACACTGAAATTATGTTTAGAGTTTCTAAGTACATTTCTATTTGCATCTAATTTGATTTGTAACTATTCAATAAAGGCCTACTCTATATTACAATGAGAGAAGCAGAAAACTCCAAACTTTGTCTAACACAAAATCTAAACTTTGCTACATGATGAATAATCCACATCTAAAAGTGGCAAAAAAGAGATTTGGTAAACAATAAGAAGATTTATTTAGATTTCTTAGACAAATGTAAGACAGAACCTTGCATGCCTGTGTATGTGTATGTGCTGGAATATTTACAATGTCAGCTATATACGTATACATCTATATATATAACAGAAGGATATAAAAAGAAAGATAAGGAGGATGTGCAATCCCTTTCTAATTCTGAATCACCCTTCGTCACTGCTTTGCTATGTGAACTGGGACAAGCTGACTATAAGACCATTTGTATTTGCTTTATAAAGCAAAATACTGAAACAGGTGTTGCAGTGGGATCAGGCGCAAGGGCTCAATGATGTTATCTTGTGAGTAGCAACTTGCAACACGAATGCAAGGAGCTCATGACCCACATCCAGGCTGCTGCACCAGAGTGCAAGCATGCAGAAGCAGGGAAATAAAGTGCATTCAAAAATGTCAGCCAGATAGCCCTGAAGACAGAATTTGCCGGGGAGTGTCATTTTGGCTAATATTGGTAGCTGCAGGGGAAAAAAATGCATAAATGGCACAGGAGGTGTAAAGAGCTGGAGAAATTCTGAGCAGTGCAAGTAGGCATGGTGACAGCAAGAACAGCCTCAATAGCAGATCATGTGTAGGAAAGAGATGGCAAACTTGCACCGGTAAACTACTCAATATGAATTAGTAATAACAGCTAGAGTAAAAATAATGCATCAGACTCTTTAAATATCCAGCAGACAGATACACCTAATAATGGCATGGCATCAGAGTAATGAAGAAACCAAATCATGGTCAAGATTTGACAGATCAAGAATGCATAGGACATCCTCAGCATTTGTACATCTTGAAAACGCTTGTTCTAAGGAGCATGAGGAGGAAGCAGCTACATAAATAATAAACAAGAAACCAGGGGAGATACCTGTAGCCTTCTGTCATCTACATTTAGTAATTATGCTGTGTTTGCTGTCTGCATGTAATTAATAATGCCTTAAAAATTTGTGCCTGTGCTTTCTCTCCAGGACTAGGCATGCACTAAAAGCAAGGGGGCTTGATGACAGCAAGGCACTCAGGAGCTGCCATTAGCATCTGTGCATGAGATCAGGCAGCCTCAGGATGCAAGTGCATAGGCAGTGCCACATTCTTTGCATCAGTGAAATATTTTTTCAAAACAATTTCAGTTCATCTGCTTGCCCAAAGCTTTAAAATTTTTTAACCATTAATAGCATTTAAGCATACAATTACATTACTCACTTCATAAATTAATTATAGGCTGAGGATTATTTCAATGAGAAATATGTTCCTATAATTTATTCAGAAAGAATTTCACATGATCTTAAGACTACATCTTAATCTCTGCTTTTATGAATAAATGTATCTATATTGATTTGATATCATAGGAGAGCCCTTCTTATTAGAGTTCATTTTAAGGTAATATAAGCACAGACTGGTGGCAAAGTACATATCTGTTGAGACATACTGGAACAGTGAGAAACATAAAGGCCACAATGAAGTACATAATGTAATGTATGTAATTAGTACTACGCAAAGATATCAACAGAGTATTATATAGTATTCTCTCACATATGCACCTTGGACATATGTGTTTGCATTTATGCGCCTGAAAGTCTGTGTACATATATGCGTATATATGCTCTCGTGTACATATATTTATATGTGTACATTGACATATCTATAGGTGTACAAATGTACATACTTGTACATTTAATGTAAAGAAAATACAAGTTTAACAAATTAACATGTACCATTAGAACTCTATTTCAAATTAGTTTTAGTGAAATACTTAGAGGTTAATAAAACTCATGTAAGAGTGTGTACTTGTAAAATGGAAGGTATAATCCACAAGCAAAAAAGGTGAGGGGAAAGAAGATTCTGCTCACAGTCCCAGTTATGTTCTTTGGAAATGAAATGTCCTGATGTTCTATATTCTGCAAGGACACATGATTTGTATCTATTTTCAGTGAACATCTTCTCACATGGTAGCCTAAAAACAGACCTGCCATGAACTTTAAATAATGGCTCAGGAAGGGTATTAACCTCTTTCTCACAGTCTAAGTTTGTCCTATTGCTGTAAGTATCAATATTATGAAGAATGTATCTGGTGTTGGACAATGACAAAGCAAACTACTTGCAGCTCCATTTCTGCTTCTCTACAGATGTCATTGCCTCTTAATTCCTTTCAAGGTCTGTTATATATTAAGCTGTTGACACATAATATTGACAGCACTTCTCTTTCTCTCAGTAGTGAATCTATTTCGTGCCAGATGTTAAAAATCATGAACTATTTAATTTCCAACCCCTGCTGATGGGAGACTTTCTACTCTAGGTGAAATGTGAATTACAGAAACTCATATTTTCATAACTACACAACTGTTTATACAATGTGTGGAAGTGAGTGGTAGGATAAGTAGCTAGATTTTTGTTTTGGGAACTGTGGATGGCTGTACTAGCCACTGCCTTTCTCAAATAATCTGTTACAGCCCCCATAGCATAATGCATTCATCAGGTATATTCTTCAAATTATTCTCAGTAGTTCTACTCTTTTCTTACTTTTTTTAATAGACACAGACCCATCTTTCCTTCCTGATTTTCAATATAGTACAAGAGAAACCTCCTCACTATGAACTAAACTTATTTTTAACACATGCAAGTAACATTAATGAGATCACAGAAATAAATAATAGTTTTCAGTTGCACAGTTAACTGCAATCCAGGCTAAAAAGAAAACTGTTAATTACAAAAAAATGTGGCATTTCTTGACAGTATCTATAACTACACAGGTATTTTATCTAAAAAATAGTTTAGCCTTCTAGCAAGGCACCATCCATTGCTTCAAATGTACTATAGTGATCAGAGCACACAAACAAGTGCAATGTCAGCATATAAAACTTGCAACTCATGTGCTTTAGGGCACCTTATTGATATCCTCTCAATCAAATACAGAGTTTTTTGCTTTTCACAAGTGAGGGAAAAGAAAAATGGATATACTCAGAAGAAAATTAGCAAACAGAGTTCACAGAACAAGCTGGGAGATTAAAATCCTCTTAGAGGAACTCCTCGCCAGTCAGCGCTCTATTCCTGTTGAGGCTGGTTTAGGATCCAGTGCTACTACTGAGCAGGACTGTGTAAAGGTATCATGAAGGAGACAGAGAAAGTAGACAAAAAACATTGCCTTGAACTCAGCCCAGGAGCTACTGGGAAGTCTTTATGTGTACTCATAGTGTCAGACTCCACATTTTGCACCAGCTTTTAACTAATTTCTAACAATCTTGTATCACAGTAGTTTAGTTCCAAGGGAGGGAAGACTTCTTGTTAATCACTAAAATTATCAGATACTAAGTTCCTTCAGTGCTAGGTACGTATCTTCAAATTAAAGAAAACAACCAAATTAAATAATGAAATAAATTCAACAAACTTGTGCATCCATATCTATGCTAAATTTTATTTTCTGTCCTTTTATAAGTAATTTCAAAAAATGTTGCAATTTTTCTTTTCATTTAATCTCCCATATAAAGACAAAAATCAAAAGAGATTACACTTCCAGAAGATTATTTTGAAACTGAAGATGAGACCTCTGATTTTTCATACACTAAGACATTAGGAAAAAAAAAACAGTATTTCACCTTTGGCTTACCTGCAAGACAAGTTTTGGAGGAAAGACTAAGTTTTTGCTTATTATGTTTGCTAGAAAACAGCAAAAGTCCAAAACTACAGATTAGACAGAGTTCTGTGTAGGTTTCAAAATCATGTGCAATGTTTTATTCCAGTGGCACCAGGAAAAATGCAAAACAATGATCTAGCTTTGCCATTGATGTGCAGAGTTTAACTTGGATAACTCCCAAAGCTTTAACGAGATTTACCTTTTTACGTCACTGTGTACCAACTGGAAATTAAGTTCATAAATGTGCATTCAGAACAGATTTTATTCTGTTGGTTTTTGTTCTCCTTGTCTTTGCCTTTGAGCTCACATGGTTTTAAAAGGCAACTCCAAATTTACGCATGGGAAATGCTGTGTACCCTTCTGTATGCTCTTACTACCATAATCATAATGTGCAATGGAGCGCATAAAAATAGGCACATGCATTTGCTTCTGCATCATACAGTCCAAGGCATATTTATCTCCTTTTGCTGGTGGTGAGTCATGAGTCTAATCCTTATTTGTGGTGACTTTCACGGACACTGGCAGTTTAAAGGGTGCCCACTCAACACAAAAACTTTCGTATTACATGACCCCTACAGCACTTCACCGATTCCAAACAAAAACGCTTCAAAAGACTTTATTTAGCCTGCTTCTGGATCTAGAATTTAAATTCCACAGTGAAGGAAAAGATGTTCCCTCTCATCACATCTAAGGCTGAGATTTACAGGAAAGGGAAGTGGGCACATCCATATCATGCATCCCTGTTTTGTTTGCACAGCATTTCTACTGGGATCATGGCTGCATCCTGTCCTCTGGTTTCCCCCTTCCCCTTCCCATGCTCCCCTTATGCAGGTGCCATGACTTTTTACTGCAGAAGCCCATGAGTGGAAAATGGAGAACCCTGGTAGGTACCAGAAGGCTATTCTGTAGCCAGATCCTGCACCTCCTAATCTTGAATTAAATCAGACTGTGCGGTTTCCAACTCTACATCAAGAATTTTCATTATATTTATTTTTCATTTATCTTCAGTTATCCTCTAAAGGGTTCAAAGGAATATGTGTTAACTTTTGCTAGTTTAATGTAATGCACTCATAGTTACAATTCAGGAATTAGGGCAAAAGATCATTTGGTTTTAGCTAAATAAACTTTTCAAGTCCTGTTAGAGAGTACAGTAGCCAAGTTGAAGCAGTGTGTGTACATAAGAAGAACTAACTCAGAAGTCATCTGAAGTACTTTGTTACTATTTTTAACCTCCTAAAAATCAGCAATGACATCTGTAATTGCAACAGCATATTCAGACCTAATAAAAACAAACATGCTGTGATAAGCATTGTCTCTTATGTAGCAACCTTTCCTGCCTTTCAGTAGAAACTGCACATAGAAAACAAAACATGCTCAACTCTTTCCATTCACTGCCCCTAGCACTACCTGGGGTATCAGCTAGCTGAATAGTTTTTTACTCCATTAAAAACTGAGACAGGACAGACACTTGGAAACATGATCTCAGACTGAATAAGGCAACAATGCGAAATTCCTCTCTGCAGGACAGCACTCCTGTTGCATTACCTGCTGTTCTGTCAATGCACCAGACTCATGCCCACAAAAACCTTTCTGATTCTGCTCTTCAGGTGCCTGAATAGCAGCTCAGACAGCAGCAGGCACAGACTGGATTTCCTTTTCAGGAATGGGATTTGACATCTCTCACAACATTTAGTTTGCATCTAAATGGTCTGGTACTTTTCGCATAGGAGTCTTGTACGTGCAGTAACAAGGCTGTTCAAAATCGTAACTACTGAGAACTGCTGGCATATTATTATCTGTATTATGGAAGCAGTTAGATCCCAGACTTGCCAAAGCATGTCTCAGCTCAGGAAGGATCTGCTAACAAAATATGTCATACACAGAAGTAATTGTGATCAAAGTTTCTTGAATATGTGCAACAGCAATGAAAATGGTTGACATTTCAAAAGCTGTGTCTCAACTGCAGCACATACACTCGTGTATGTGCATACACTGAG
The DNA here is from genome assembly GCA_013400335.1 of Eurystomus gularis. NCBI lineage: Eukaryota > Metazoa > Chordata > Aves > Coraciiformes > Coraciidae > Eurystomus > Eurystomus gularis. The sequence goes on from VZZY01001634.1 coordinate 12,111, forward strand.
GAGCAAACACACTCCTCATAGTTCAGAAAATCAAAGTACATTGTCTTAGTTTCCTAGGAAACAGATTTGAGTGTAACAGATACCATGTCACACCTGCTGGAGCAAAGTGTCTTAAAACCCAATAATCAAATCACCTGGTGATTGTCTGCTCATTTCTAACATTGAAATGGCCCATTTTTTACGATTTTCAATTTTAGAAACTTAATTATAGTCCTTTTTATGAGGTTTTCAGGACTTTGCTTAAGCCTTATATACTTAGAGTATTGCTTAGGCATATATTAGAGAGATCTTTAAAAATACTAATACTTTGTTTTTTCAGCATTTGTCAAACAAATAATGCTGTGGTGTATCAGCATTTATTCTGCAAGATGAACACGCTGCATAACTAATTCATGGCTTTAGTACTCATGAGTATGAACCAAAATTATGTTTTATCTGTATTTATGTGAAACAAACCCTTAATGCACTAGATAAAGAGGAATTAACTCTCTCCATATAGCTATGTAAAGAGATACTTGAATGAGGTCTAGTACAACTACATAAAATCTGATGCACGTTCTCTAGTTCTGCTCTTTAAGCTTCATACCAAGGTTCACTGCTATAAAAATACATAAATAGTACGGTGGATTATAATGAAAGCATTACCTCACTGTCTTTTATGAGCTAAATTTCTGGGCATAAGTAGCTATGGAAGCAAAATATTTGGAGTGTCCAATAATTTAATATTGGCTCTGATACTTTAATGTTTTTTTAATACACTCATTTGATTTTCTACTATTATTATTATGTTTGATGGTCTGTAACCAAAAGTCATAATGACTACACTATTAAAAACATCGAAGCATACTATATCTAATCACACCACAGTTTGTCCTCATACCGTTAACTTGGGAGATGCTTTGTTCTTTTTGCACAGGATTACAGTATAGTCTAAATGAGAATATAGTGTTTTGTGATTTCTAAAGATAAATATTAAATGGAAGGAAAGATATTACAAAAGGGAGTAAGTTTAATGGGGAAAAGGAGAAGGTTAACAACTGGGAATAAAAAAAGTGAAGTTAACAAAATAATAATTTAAAAAATTATTTTGGGAGGACCAAATACATTCTCTAGCAATATACTCCATTTGTCTACATGTCCCAGACTGATCTGGTTTTAGTCGTATTTCACTTAGATACAATTCACTTTCACTTAGATACAATTATTAATACCAGGTATAAATCCTGCTTTCCATTAAAAGCAGCTTCTTATGGGCTGGTTGACAATTACTGATGGAGTGCAATGTGAAGTGAGACACCTAGACAAATATATACAATACTGTACCCATTACCTCTTAGGAGTTAGCTCTTACAGTTATAATTTTTTTTTAAAAGTAAACTCCATGGTTGGCAGTGATTATAAAAGCAAATTAATGTTAGAATTATTAGGAAATGAATTATTCATATTATTATAAGATCAGTATGCTAGCTGCAGATTTGGTGCTCTCATCTCTAACAGGTTACAGTAGAGCCAGGAAAAAAATTTGAGATTGCCAAGAGGGATGATCATGGGGGTGAGCTGGCTTCTATGCAAAAAAAGAATTAAGTAGAATATGTCTCTTTACCTCCAAAAAAGAATACAGTTTAAGAATGTTGTCATAGAAGTCTATAAAATAATAACTGGCATGTGAAACATGGGTAGGAATTGACTGTACTATCACTTTTGCTACAAGAATTAATGGCCATCAAACCCAAAAAACAGTAGAAGCCAGGTTCAATCCCAAAATGAGGAGATGATTTCTCATGAAGCAGGGTACAGGTATGTACTCCTTGCCAAAGATGGTGTCGTTGAAGAGAGAGTACATGAAGTCAAGAGGAATGTAAACATGTAATTGGAAGAGATATGTATTAAGGATTACTCAGTAGACAAATCACATCAGTCTCAGAGAATCTCTTGACCCGAAAATACTTAAAGTCTAGGAGAGTCATTAAGGGAAATACCATACTTACCCTGTTCTCATTCTTATATGGGCATCCACCTACAGCCACTGCTGGCAAGGCTGGTGGCTTAGACAAATGGCAGAGCTGAGCCACTTTGGCATTTGTCTTTATTCTTAGACAAAACGCTCAATGTCCAGATGGAGGAAGGTGACAAGTGGTGTCCCCAGGGGTCTGTGCTGGGACCAGTGTTGTTTAATATCTTCATTAATGATATTGACAGTGACATTGAGGGCACCCTCAGCAAGTTTGCAGATGATACCAAGGTGGGGGGTGCAGCTGATACACCTGAGGGATGGGATGCCATCCAGAGGGACCTGGACAGGCTGGAAAGGTGGGCCCAGATGAACCTTATGAGCTTCAAGGCCAAGTGAAGGCTCCTGCGCCTGGGCCAGGGCAACCAGCATTATCAGTATAGGCTGGGAGAGGACATACCGGAGAGCAGCCCTGTGGAAAGGGACTTGGGAGTGCTGGTGGATGAAAAACTGGATATGAGCCACCAGTGTGCAAAGGCAGCCCAGAAGGCCAATCCCATCCTGGGCTGCATCAAGAGAACTGTGGCCAGCAGATCAAGAGAGGTGATTCTGCCCCTCTACTCTGC
>VZZY01001636.1:2648-20232 GCA_013400335.1 Eurystomus gularis
AAAAAAAAAAAAAAAAAAAAAAAAAAAAAAAAAAAAGAGAGAGCTCAAAGCATGCAAAGGTTATGCAGCTTAATTTATATTTTATACTTTCTAAGGTGATTTTTCAGTACAAAAGAAGAACAGGAGTATTTCTAATATTAAGGCATTATTATCTTTCAGCTGGTGAGTACAGATAGGATTGGTCCTACGCTATTTGTTGTTGCCCTATCAGTTATCGTTCCCTGAAAATACCTTGCATATGATGGAGAACTTGCTTCTGGAGTCAATTTTTTTTGTTGTTTATACTATAAAAGGTAAAATATTAGAGATACTTTGCAGTAATGCTGTTTATTTTAACTTATTACCTTTTTATATTTTATGACATGACAATCCAGGCTAAGAATGAAAAGGCAAAGAAAAAAGGATTTTTATGTAAGCATACATATGCTTACATATGGTCAGCCTGCAGAAATCATTATCTCAAGTAGTTTATTTCTAGATTTTTAAACAGCAATGGAAAAATTATTACTCTTCAATAGACAAATCTGTAGCAAGGAAGAATAACAACATAGACAATTACATCAGATTTCACTGATTTACTATAGAATAGGACTTTAACCCTATTTGTAAAACTACGCAGCTTTTATAGCCCCCCATTTTTATGTTATTAAACTACAATTCAAGTATCTACTGTTTCCTAAGCAGATCATTAAAATATTGCACACAGTATCCCTATATTCATAACAGAATAAAAAAGAATATTTCATTTTAGTTAGCCCATCATTAATACAGAAGTTAGTGTTATACAAAGCTTTTCTAGCACTGGAATGTGGCAAAGCATGAGAACATGAGGTCTTCTGCCACAAGTGCAGACGGAGAGTTGAGATGGAAAGATACAACACGTAAGAAAACCTGCATGACTTCTAGATGTCTGCATACAGAACTGCAGAAGAACGCAAGTTCGTTGTAACTGGAAGGCTCCCGAAATTGAGGAGTCTTGAAGGATTATTTAGCACTGTGTAACTGGTGTGCTTAGTCTATATAATTATCAGCAACCTCATGAAAAAAGAAATGAGAAGTAATGCATTTCTCACTCCCATGTCTTAATACCAAAATATATTTCTTAGTTGTATCTATGTATAATTTTAAACCTTTATGTGCAAGCTTCTTTTAACACTCTCAGCAACTACTGAAGCAATTTAAAACTAATAACTGGCAACAAAGTGGAACAAAACGTTGTAACTTTAAAACAAGAAATATAACTATTGCTGCTAAATTTTCATCTATATGTAAAGGCATACAATTGACTGAAAGAGAAAACAGAAAATGAAAACAGCAGTAGGGAGATGCATATTACTTCTATTAGACACCATAAGAGGAGAAGAAAAGCAATCTTTCCATCACCAGGAGATTCCTAACAAATAGTGTCACCATTACCCACCTATTCTAGCATTTCCTTATTGCTGTATAAAAACTGTTTGTTCTTCCCCTTTCTTAGTGAGTAAAAAGAATAAATATCACAAACCAAAGCTGACAGATGTATCCATCAAGAGAGTTTTCATCACAACATCGCTTCATTTCTTTTACTTATTTGTAAGATTTTGAAAATAGATTTTAAAATAGACATAGGACATGGTATTTTGTGCAAGTTGAGTACTGAACAGTCTATGTCAAGCAACATAAAGAGGTGCTATTTTCATTTCAAACTTAGCTATATGTTGATAGCCTATAAAAAGCTATGAGCTTTTGCACTGGTATTTTCTTTTCCCACCGCCATCTATACACTTGTACTGGCTTAATGACAAATTGATTAAACCAGATGTTTACTTCAACTCTTAACAACTCTTGTACCAATTGCTAATTACCACACTAATGGCCTATCAGATGTGAATTATAAGCCCAGATCTACCCTGCACAATGGATGATACTTTATCTGAGGGTTAAGATCTCAGAATACTGAAGGCATTTTCAAGAGCTTCTAAAAGTCACAAGCACTCTAGATATATTAAGAAGAAATCGAGATTCACAGAACCTGTTTTGTTAAATTCACAATTCATTTCATTAAAAAAGAATAAAATGTTTGGATTAGTATACACATTAAACTTGTACAGTGAAAACAAGGAAAATGTGGAGATTGAGGGAAGGTCTACCTTAGAAAACCTAGCTTTCCCTTGAAGTAAAAACTTCCATGCATATCTCCTCTCATTTCTAAATATTTCTACATTCAATACAAATTAATTCATGATTGAACTAGGTATAGAACTATATCCACTGCAATGTATTGACTTGGATAGCACAAGCCCTGACAACAGACACACAAATGCAGACCCCTGAGCCTTTGCTCAGTCCTGGCCAAAATTATGCGATCAATTTTCTGGATTAAGAAGCTTCAGCAGCTTTAAAGCTACCAAATGCTTACTCTAGTATTACAAACTGTTTTCAAGAGGGAACTCTGTAATAGCCAATATTTTCAGTTACCTGTCAATTAATAAAATTAGTATCACCTTCAATCATTCAATCTGATGTTCCTTTAAAATGGCAAACTTAATACAGATTATATTGAAAAATGATAAATGTTCCTTGAACACATCCTCTGCCCCACTTCAAAAGAAAACCTGGAGTGTGTAAGTGGTGTGTGTTAAATCAGTTACACTTAGTAAAGAAATACATATTGTGGTGGTTAAATTCCAAGTCACCTCCCATTATGTTACATATTTTGCATTTTTCACGTACTGAAATCATAGGGGAATAGCTATTTTCACAGGCAATATCCTAATGTTTTTATTTTATTTATAAAATAGTCTGATAGTTTGAGACAACTTCACTGAAATAATTCATATATATACTTCTAATGGATTTAATTACAATACTATTGTATAGTTGAAACCAAATCCATTTTAATTAATCTCAGACTGCTTTTAATCAAGTTTCTCAGATAGAAAATGATGGATATTAACAATACACGGATGTACAGATGTATAGAACAGGTTAAATAATTGCTTAGTCATTTCTATTTTAAAAGATTTTTCTTTAAGTTTGAAATTAAAACTGTCATTTAAGAAGCATAAAAGCATAAATACTATTCAACCAATAGTGAGAGCTGATGCACCGCACCTCAGTGAATCTTGTAATTTAAGCCTTAGTTAAAGAAAAAACATAAACCATAAAAGGGACATCCAGTACTATTTATTAAGCTCAACATAGAATCTTCCCTGTCACAAACATGCAAAAAAAGTCAGAATTTCCATGAACATACAAAATAATTATCTACAAAAACAGCTGGGGTTCCTTTGAAATCATCTCATTTTTACAGATCAGTTTCAAATGAGAAGAAACCACCTCATCTATATTAGAACTCAATATACCTGTGACCCACAAAAATTTTTACTTGTTTTGCTCACAACTGGAGTTTGTTAGAGTCTAACAGTACAGAATAAATACCAGCTCTGCATATTGAAATCAATGTCTGTATTTAAATCATAACAATTTTTACAATACAACTCTACTGTCTTTAAATTTCAGCGATGGAAGCTTCATTTCTGTTGCTAATCATTTAATGAAAATGGATCAATTCTCCTTTCTATCTAATATGGCGTAAAAAAAGCCAAAACCAAAACCAACCAAACAAAATGCTATGCTAGCTCCCCAGTACAGTGTTACCATGAATTATTCATGGGACAGAATTTCATAAAGGTTTTTTACTAGAATATTTTTAAGCATTTCTTCCAGAAAATGTTAAGTGCTCATTTTATCCTTGGTAGAAAACACAAAAGAAAAGTGAAGCTGTACAAAGAATGTCATCAACAATTAATGTGCCTCCAGATGTAGTAATTGAAATAGCCTATTAGCATCTGCTACTTAACATCTCATGTTGGCGCTCATTTGTAAGTGATGAGCAGTTGCATTGCACTGGGGCAAGAAGCAGGTGGTTAATCCACGCACTTGCTGGGGGCAGCAAGCCAATAAGGCCAACAACAGCAGGACATCTTGGGACAGAGCTGCACACCTAGTACAACATCTCGTCTCTCAATATAGAAGTAGCATTCCTAGGAAGTCAAGGAAGGGGGTAAGTTTCTTGGAAATATTCACAAAGCTTTCACTCCTCATCAGGCAAGTAGTGAGCTTACAACTCTGCCACGTCAATATTTGAGTGTATGGCTCCCAGAATCTGATGGACATTCTGCCTTGTCTACTGATTGGCTGCTCATTGTTGCTTTCATCATTGTCATGATCCAATTATCATTCTAAGTAATTTTTTTTTGGTCACAATTTTGACAATTTTTATTTGAGGACAACAATATTGCTGAAAGCCCCTCTTTTGGCTTATTTCCCTTTTTCTCACTTCTCCTGCAAATGACAAACTGACTACTTTTCATAGGCTTCAACCTCACTAGCTCTTACCTGCGGAACGAGTCCTGGCCACAGAGAAGCATTCCCAGATGCCTTCATTGCACACTCTAAAGGATGCAACAAAGCACAACCCTGACATTTTCCATGGCTTAAACCGCAGAAAAACAACACTGAAATTGTATGTCTTTGCAACCTATTGTGACCCTGTCTGAGATGATGGCAAAGCACTGTGTGCTATGCAGATACACACACATCTACTCTCAATTAGCCCTGGACACGATGTAAGCTGGCCCAAGCCACAAGGCCTTTTGTCTCCTCCTGAGCTGTATGGGAACAGCCTCAATACCTCACCAAGTGCTTTCTGAAAACAAGCACAGAAGCTAAGGTGACAACTTTGCTGGATAAGAAAAAGTCAGACTCAGTAATAAAGCAGTTTTATGGCAGTCATAACCTCCCTTCCTCTCCTCTTCTCAGTAAGTCTTCCTTGTGGTGCAGGCTATCCCTGCTTCTTTTTTTCCTGCATAAAAGTAACCATTAGCAAACCTCTCACTCCTAAATTCATCCCAGTTCAGACTCAATACATACCTAATTAAAGGCAGAATAATTGTCTTCAGCTTATATTTCTATTTAAATCTTTATGGGTCTATTTCAGATCTGAAGAACTTGCAAAATTGTCTATTCTTGTTAGCTGTGCTGCTCTATTATAATAAAAATACTATGTAGAAGCATTACCTCACCTATATATCCCTTGACAACTGAAACTATAGCAACACTTAGCACCAAAAATTACTAGCACTTTTTATAAAAGAGGTTTACTTTATATCAAATGCATCCTGAGCATTGGAATTCAAAACAGGTCTCACTGGCCTGTCATCTGTGAAAGACTCGGGCAGCCTGCCCTGTTCCACTGCTTCACTGATATACCCTGCACTAAGCAAAACAGATTATTCAAATGTCAATCACTGAATGGCATGGCACAGCACAGGAGGAACAATATTTAAAAACAAGGTATTTTGATGCACTTATTTTGGAACAAAATCCAGCACCATATATTTTTAAAATAGGAAACAAAAAAGATATTACTTAATTAAATCTATACCCAGCACACATACAAACATAAACCAGTTGGGCACAAGAGACAGGTAAACTGTTTGCATTCCTATTTTACAGCCAGGAGTGTCTGGGAAGTTGTAAAAGAAAAGTCTGTTTTGCTCTGCAGTTTGTATTTTTGGAAGTAGCCTGGAGAAGAAATAATGAATATAAAAAACCTTAGAGAACAACTGAAGCCCAGTGGTGAGTAGATTCTGCTCTGTTGAGCTTGCCAAACCAAAAGACATACTTATATATGTGCATGCAGTCAGTTATGGAAGAGCTTAATTTAGAAGCCTACAGCAAAATTACTTTATTCTCATCAAAGAGAAACCCTCGTGCCCAAACTGTTCCCCATTTTCCAGGCAATTAGTACTGAACTCAGAAAGCTAAAAGGCGTATTTCATCAGAATGGAACACCTAAGAAGATTACATGTACCATTTTTAATTCAGCTCTTGGCAAGAGAGAACTTGCTAACATAACTACTTTTACATTGCAATATCAATATTGCAGTGTTCTCCAGATTTAACACATTCACAACTGATCCACAATAACCTATCAGTACACAAAGCTCTTGGCTAAGTGCTTGCAGCTGCTCCCTTAGCCACCAGCTCCTTCTCATTTCTTCACCGAGAACACTGCCAGGAACAATACAGGACATTCAAACTCCAGTTTATCTCCATTTTCACAAAGTCAGGCAATTTCCTGAATAAAATATAAGTCTGCAATCTAACAATTCTTAAGAAAAGTGCTGTTTCACATTTACAGAAAGCCCACAACTCTGAAAGATTGCAGAGAGCCTCATGAACTTTACATATCATATACTGAACACACCAAAGAAGAGAAAGTGAGCAGCACAAGAAAAACAAACAAAAAAAGGCTGCTAGCAACATACAATACTGCCAAAATCCATATTGAAAAATACCGCACGCAGCCAGTTCCAAATCACAAATTTATTGCCTTCAAATTTGAGATTAAAAGCTATCTCAAATGTTTCAAGTTTCTGATATTCGCCTTCCGAGTGTTTAAGCCATTAGGGTGAGTGCATTTGGGTCATGGTTCTGAAGCTTTGATATAAGACATATTATTTAAGTGAAAGCTGCAATTTAAGCAAAAATTATTGATGCTAGAAACACGAATCAAAGAAAAAAAAAAGAAGTATCTCAAGTGCTTGATGGAATTGGCAATAATTACTACATGTAGAGCAGAAAATTAGTACATTTAAAACATGTATTTAATGTTGAAGTGCGAGTTTTATTTTATTGTTCTCCTTTTACTGTTGGGTTGCAAGAATCTAGCTCTTGGAGAACTAGCTGAGAGCTTGAAGCTATCCATATAGAAGCAAGCTAAAATTTTCTGGCACTTAAATAAGAACAGAGACAGTCACTAAATCCAACTACATCCAGATTTTGCTGAAATTTTCCTTGAAACATCATAGCTAATGGAGTAACACACGTAGGTACATCACAGTTTTCTGTTAAATGAAGGAGTCAAGGACTGGACTCAGCACGAATAAGGAGAAAACACCTCATGTCAAACAAAAGCAATTATGTAAAACTAAAGATGGAATACAACCAAATGACAGAAAATGGAAAAACAATTGAAAAACAGAAAGAAAAAAATATTAATTAAAATACCATTTCCTCTAGTATCTTTAAACTTTAAATATATTAAATATTTTATTTTTTAACTTCACTTCAGAAAAGCACACATGACCATACTAAGTAGTATTAAATGAATTCTACCCTTTATCAGGAAGAGTAAGTTCTGCAATAGAGTAAGTGTTTTTATTAAACTTACAGTAAGTAGAATCTCCCCGGTTGTTATTTGTTTGGGTGTTTTTGCGTGTGTATCTGTCTTTGATAAAGGAAGTTGTAATAAAGTGAATTTGTTATATGATTGCTGTCAATTCTTCCCCTATCAGAAAGCAGAAAGTGGAGCTCTGAGAGGAAACAACAGATTTATTCTGCTATCAGCAAATAAAGCTGCACTGGTATCAATAGAAGGGTGAATTTGACTCATCTACCTGCATTTACCTGCCTTTCCATCTGGGAAGAGGAATTATATCATTCTGTAAAGGGGAATTACATAGAAGAGGACAGCTGGATATCCTAAAATTTTATTCTTATAGGAATCAGACTACCAATAAGTCCTTATTATTTATGCACAGATCCTTACATTATTAAACAGTTTTTTAAAGCTTGCATACTGTGAAGATTTTACCAAATAAACAGGGCATATATTTAGAAATAAAATAGTATTTCTTCCACCTCTTCAGAAGAAATAACAGTATGGCTATGAAATGAATGGTCTGAATACTTATTAGAATTAAAATGAGCAAAGTGTTACTTTTTCATTACAGAATAATCCAAAATCACAGATTTTATACTTCTAAATTTATCCTTCTTAAAACTACATATACTATGAAATATGATATTAAAAATAAGGAATTTTTTTCCCCTGGTATTTCATTTCCACCTAGCAGTTCTTTGTTATAGATGTCTTGAAGCCCAGTTTTTGCCCAGTTTTTAGATAACTTTTTGGTAGTTCTTTCTCTTTTTTTTATGTACCAGAGAAGACATTCTCAACATTTTAATGTTTTCCAGCAAGGTAGAATAATTATTATTCTGACTTATGCCTGGAAACTCAAGATACGCTAACATGATAGCTAACCTGCCCATCATTCAAAGACAGTCTCAATAACAACAGGACAAAGTCCAAGATTCTAAAATGCCAAATGTTTAAGACATTAGAGTGCATTTAGGTCAGAGAATCACAGAACCCTATGGGTTTGGGTTGGAACAGACCTCAAAGTTCCAACCCCCCTGCCGTGGGCAGGGACACCTCCCACCAGATTGGGTTGCTCCAGGCCCCATCCAACCTGGCCTTGGACACCTCCAGGGATGGAGCATACAAAACCTTCCTGGGCAACCTGTTTTAGTGTCTGACCACCCTCAGAGTAAAGAATTTATTTCTAATTTCCAATCTAAATCTACACTCTTCCAGTTTGAACCCATCGCCCCTCGTCCTATATTAGACATGTTACTTAAATGAAAGCTGCAATTTAAGCAAAAAGTATCAATGCTAGTAACGTGAAATTAAGGAAAAAAAAAGAAGTATCTCAAGTCCTTAGAGCCTAAAATCTGCCACAGTGGAAAGTACTTAAAAAGCGAGAATGATTTCCTTCCCCCAAAACTACAGCAGTGGCTGTAACTTGGAAGTACAGTGCCATAAATGTTACAGTACATCCAGTAAAACCTGACAATTTGAAATATTCGCCATGAAACCTTACTTCCACCAAGCATTTGTAACCCTGTAACCTCTCCAGATGCTCATAATACATCCAGATTTACAGAGAGTTACAAGGGATGACAAAAGCTCCAGACACATCTCCAAGTGAAGGCTCTCTTGGAAGAGCCCAGACACACTGAAACTTCTCAAATAAGGATTTAACTATGCTGTTAATTCTATAATTTTCATACTTTTCTTCCTTGCATCCAGAGAAGTTCTCTCATTTAATACCAAAGTTTGAAGTTGGAAAAATCTCTTTAGCATATTCCTTACATTTCCATAGGCTTATAGTCCTGCATATAGATACATGGAACCTATGAAAATTTTAAAACCTCCGTAGACAAAATTCCATGAAGGAATAAAATGAGAAGCTAGCAACCCAAATATTACGGAAAATTAAATAAAACTACCTTAAAGTAATAGTTTCCACCTAAAAAAAGGTTTTAAGTCAATATGATTTTCCTGTTGTTATCAATGGTATATTTCATCATTAAAATTAAGGGGTGGGGAGGGGTGTGAAATCAAAGTATCTGTTTTTATTGTTTTACAGTCCAGTTACTTTAAATGATCAAACAATTCTAATCAGTTCCTCCTGATTAGGGGAGTATTACAGGTTTTTAGCAACTGAAACTACCTGCTTGAAGGAAAGAAAAATACATCTTTTTGGAAAAAATGTTATCATGGGGCATTAAAGAAATTGTAAAACAGAACATAAATGTATGCTCAAATCGGCTTTAGAACATAATTTCGATTTAAAATGCCACTGTGCTCTGTGCCATCCAACTGAATATTCAGAAATTTAAAAATTAAAAATAAATTTAAAAAGAAAAAACCACAAATAGCTGTTGTTAGACAGGGAGGGGAAGAAGAAAAAAAGCTGCGGTAAAGTTTCCTTGCTTTCCTAAAAAGTTTGCCCCCAAGGCACAGTGCTCACTGCACAGGACAAGTAGATATAAAAGCATTAGAGGGAAGGAGAGAGAGATGGAGAGAGATAACATACAACCCTGTAGCTACGATTTCCTAATCAATAGGATTCTTGACAGGAATATAAATCTAGCTTTCACAGTGAATAGCTAGAGTTTGGAATTTTCTCAGAAATCCTTATTTTAGAAATCATTGGGTTATAGGTTTGCTGCTGAGACTGTGTAACAGCCCATCTAACGAGTGGCAATAAATAAATAAATAAATATCAGAGCTATGGATGGAGAACAGTATTCAAAATTTGAATCAAGTTCCTGGTGATTTATAAAGAATATAATAAAGTAATAAACACAAGTAAAGCATTTAGCTGATTTTAAATAATCCTTATTTTCTAGATAACGACTGTATATGTTCTTTGACAATACGACAACAGATATGTTTTTATACATGTATGTGTTTTTATATATGTGTATGGGTTTTGACAAGATGATACCACACTTTCAAAACAGTTTTGAGTGCAAGGATTATTTTTACAAAGGAAATCGTTTTCTATTTTTGTAAACATAATACAGATCTGGTAAAGTTTGCATTCTTCATATGAAGTTTACAAATTGGATGGCAGTATGGGACTGGATTCAGTGATTGACAAGTGATCTATTTACGTTCTTCATCTCCTCATGTTCTGTCATGGTTCAGACCCAGCCAGGAGCTCAGCACCATGTGGCCACTCACTCACCGTCCCTCCCCTCCTTGAATGGGAAGGAGAAGAGGGAGAGAAATACAAAACCCTATGGGCTGAGATACAATTCAAAAGGAGAAGTAAACCACAGCAATAAAAATAACACTAATGAAACAATATATAAAGCAAGTGATATAAAAGGGACAGACCAAGCTAGTTCCAAGAGTGCACCAGATCCAGCCCTGCCTTTATATAGTGGGCATGACATCAGCATGGCATTCAATATCCCATCTGCTGGTTCAGTTGTCTGCCCTGGCTGTGGCCCCCTCTCAACTCCTGGTGAAAATTAACTCTATCCTAGCCAAACCCAGGACATGTTCAAAGGGAAATAATTAAAAATCAACATTTGACTGAAACGTCCATACACGCGTGGATCACTCTCCCAAAGTAACTGGAGCTGAATAATTGTGCTGAGCTGCACAATCAACTATATGACACAAAAGTTCAAATCAGAGCAGAGAAAGCAATGATGAAATGGACACAAGACCAAGGGAAAGCACTAGAAAAATAGTATGTGAAATACAGACTGGGGAAAAGGTCTATAACAAGGGCCTTAGACTGAATGGTAGCTGGTAGAGGATGGGAGTTATGAGCAAAGAAACTGTTTCCTGTAGTTTGAGCGTTATGATGTACAGAGGAACAGATTATTTCTTTTTTTTACTTTCCCCATTCTTTTTGACTAGGTAGCATGGCATCAACATATGTCCATAGCATACTGGTAATCAAACCACTCATTAATATCTAGAGCTGATTAAGTGTTTGGACACAAAAAGAGGGAAAAATAACTTCTCAGTAAAGACTTAATTCAGAGTTTAAAGATATTATCACTCTTCAGCTTTTGTAATGATAAAAATCCATCATTGAGTCCGTAAGCTTGATTTCCTGTCTTATCCTGAGAGTGTCAGGATTAGCTAGACAAAAAGTCCCAGAGGTACCACTGAAAAATTACACCTGCCAGGACACTTCTTTCTCACGAATATACACATAGCCTCTGCATCAGATAGTTTTGTTTCTTAACTATTTAATCAAGCAAAGCATTAAGGGTAGGATTCAAGCCAGTTCATTAAGTGGATCAAAGATGAATCCACAAATCCAGGGAAGATCAGGCAGGCAGAACATAACTTTCTGGTACCTCTCTCTGCTCAAGAGGAAAAAACCTGTATTTATCCCTTTTCCTGGCTTCCAACCAAGATTTCTAAGACAATGTGTGGGGCAGATACTACTTAAAATAACTATAATTGTGAAAGGAATGAAGTTCCTATTGGGTAATGCAGGGTAGAGGATAAAATGAACTGAAAGAAAAATCTTTAAATATAATACTATTCATAGTTAACCTTAATGCGTTATTTCTCCTATTTGACAAGTTACTCCAGTAGTTCTTTGTTCTTAGTCCTCCCATTTTTTATACTCCATCTTAAGTTGCAGCTCTTCCTTTAAACAAACAAAAATAAGCTATTCCAGTACAAAAAAGATACACTAATTGCACTTCCCGTGACAGGTCTACACTTTCCTCTATTCTAAATTTAATCATATGGGAAAATGTCTCGAACACTGTGCACCTTAATATGTTTCCAAAACTCTAAAAATCTAAACACTGTAGATTCAGATCAAGCTATGTGACAAATGTACTGAATATAATTACCAATTTTGCACATATTTTTAATACACAATCATTGAAAGAAATCCTAAAAAAAAGGAAGACAACTATTGGTAATTCTTTTACTTCTTTTTTTACAGGATATTTTTGCAATCTGTAGTGTCTGCAAAATATTGCTAATATTTGTGATGTAATTCTTTAACAAAAGACAAATAAATATTGACATTTCCTAAGAAATGTAGAGAACACTAGATTCAGCGTGAAAACATTGCTAGGTCTATCACAAAAACAAAAAACAAAAGCAAAACAAAAATCAGGAAAAAAGTTATTATACACTAGGCATGAATTAAAATAACTGCAGGCTACATTTAAAGGTACTCACAGTTGACACTGGTCTCCTTTGATTCCCTTAGTCGTGCAGAAGCATTTTCCTGTCTGCATATGACAAATATTGGCATGTCCACTGCACGTGCAAGCTATAAAATTAAAAAGCAAAAGTGAGATTTCTTCACCCATATTTTACTTTATAACTAAAGAAATTTTAACGGATTTCAATATTTCATCATAAACACATTTCCTACAACGTGTATTTAAAAGAAAAAACCTACTTTAATTATAACCTTCTTTGACTAACATTTAATTAGCATATAATTTAGTTTATTTTCTGTAGAGTTAAGAGCTACGCACATGTCATTATGGGCTCTTCTCCACACCTTAAATAAGAGAAGTTTGAGGATAGCCATTAAGGTCTACCATTTCAATGGGCAATACAGAAAATTATTAACAATACATCTTTTCTGTACAAGGTGAAATCCTGACCAACGGCCAAAGCAATGGCAAAATTCTATTAGTTTCCCATGTCTAATTAAAGAAACCATTATTGTAGATGTTCAGTAGAATAGCTAATGTAATTTGAACTCTTGCTTTTGATAAAAGCAAACAGAAAGAAAGGTTTGAAACCGTTTGAACAAAAGCAAAGTTAATGCTACAATTAAGATGCACAACAAGAATATTCTAGAAGCAAAACAGAAGCATTTTTAAAAGCTCCTGAAATTTGAACTGGAGGAAAATCACAGAAACATCATCACTCCATTCCTTCTCAAACTCTGTGGTGAAAGTAAATCTCTTCACAGTGGCCTGCTCACTGCCACTCTTGCTGCCCGATTGATTGATACCTCAAACCAAACCTTTGTGTTGCCAATTCTTGAGCCTTCTTTTTGCTTTTCTGTCCCATGTCCCCAATTACTATCGTGTTTAAGCAGCCCTCCCTCTTCAATAACCAAGCCAAAAAAAACTTAATAACCTCCCTCTGGTATATGTGTCAATAAGTTTCCACATTATACTGGAATAACTACCTCCTAATATTCACACCGCATTAATATCTTTCTTTAATACAAAGTAACTCTGAACCTGCCTTGGTGATCATATTATGCTTTTACTAAAGTTTTAATTAGCACTAAGATAAAAGATTTAGTACGTAGGCTCCTGCTTGGGAACAGATATGACAGTAAGTGGTGACCTGTATATAATAAAAGTTTATTTTCTACTTTATAATTCCTGTCAGAGGAATTGAGTATTAATGTTCCTATTCTACTGATACGGAATAACACACAATGAAGACCTCTTTGACAGTGTCCCAATGCCATACACACTCTAACCTCTCTGCCCCACTCTAAGACAGAGAATAACAGCCAAACTAGAACCACAGTTAAACATAAGGTATTGTTGACACTATTTCAATGTCAGGAATTCTCTGGCTTGCTCAGCCTTCAGAATGCGTTAAATAGCCAACTGAAGCTGAAGGAGCAATTCTTACCAAAGAGGTACTAGATATTCAAACTGTCTGCAGGAAACACACCCCAGAAATTTCTATGCAGCGTAGAGTGATACATGACGTTTCTCCCTCTTTTATAACACAACTTGTAATAACATTTCTGAAAAACACGGTTACCACGGAGTGCTACATATTATAATTTTGCTACGATCTTGACATACCACTTCACAGAAGTGCTGCTACGATACAACCAGTTATGTTTTCCTAAATCCATTCACGCATTCCCCTCTACATTTATGGAATTATTATTCAGGCACTTTAAGATGGAAAAAGTTAATTTTAATTGTGTAAAGCTTTGCTATACTTTCAGTGAAAAATCAAAGTAGTACATTCTGAACACCTCATTCTGCTTATGATTAATTGCTTTTAACACTGATGCACCATTACAAGACAGGAAAAATGTTATAAAGGAGCTAAAAGGCTGAATCACAAATCATATTCCAAAAGCTGTCAATATATTGACAAATACAGAAGCTATTGTCAACAACCTGAATTGATTACTCCCATAGTTATTGTTCACTTACGAAGTAGATCACAAATGTGAAAAGCAGAACGTCCTTTACTTAAGTAGCTTTTATTTAGTAAAGTATTTAAACACTAAGTTATAAAAGCCTTTGGACACTATGCAACCTTATCAACTTCTCAAAAAAAAAAAGTGAGAATGGATTATAGAAGTAACAGATGTAACCATAGGAGACTTTTTGGAAGGCCAAAACCATTTCCTCTGGCAGCTCAGACATGACTTGTATACCCAGTCCATAGAATTACTGACAAACTAAACTTTTCACACCATATATCCCCAGAGACATCTAAATCAAATCAGCGCCTATATAGTGCACTTTAGCGTACCATGTGCTCACTCACAGAGCAGCACACAGATGAACTGCTTGCCAATCAGGCAGGTATCTCCTTCCATCAGCTTTTAGTCACTGCACACTGTGTTTGGAGTTCCCTGGATTTATACCAGAGAAACAGGAAACAACATAAGCATCTGACATAATTTTCCCATGGACTCGTGTCTCAGTTCCACCCTGTGTGTATTCATAGCACACAAATAAAGGACACATTCATGGTTTGGTGTCTCTCACCAAATACACTAACACCTCACCTGCATTTTCATGACACACATAAAGCTTCTGTAGTGCTAAGATCAGTCTGGTTGGTAAAGGAGAAGAAAGGAGTTCAGAAGACTGAGAACCTTGTCTTCAGGATCCCTCATCAATGAAAAAGCTTGCTCTAACAAGCCCAATAGCTAATTTTCTTCTATTACAAGATGAAGAGATACTGCTATCGTTGATCAAGTTTCTAACAATTTAACTGTTCCCTGGACAATACCTTGAAAAAGGACATCAGTAGCTAATCACTTTTACATTACTTTAAAAATCTCATCCAGAGAAATTGTATTTAACAGCAGCAGATGCATATTTTAATTATTCTCAGGCTTGCAAGTCTGTGAAGAAAAACGGACTGCTATCAATCTGTGGACCTCTAGGTCAGGAGTAAATCAAAAAACAAAATACATATAAGCCATTCCTGCTCTTACTGAAGCAAATGTGAATATATGTTATAAAACAAATCAACAGCAGAAGCAGGACAGCATTATAGTACATTCAGTGGAAAAAAATTTATCTTTGTGCCTCACTGCAGGTTTTTTCCATTGGCCTACTTCCAAACAATACAAAAGAAACTGCGAGCTTTGAATATGAAGTATGTTTACTTCAACCTAAAGCTACGTTTGATTTCAAAGTATAGAAGATTTGCATTTCTCTGTTACGTCACTATTTCCCTACTCCTCTTTCCACATTGTATTTACTATTTTCTACTTGATCTTCTGTGCTTAGCCATTCTCAGTGAATGGTTTCTCTTCTGATCGTACTGTAAGTCAGCAGTTAAAATCATAGCTGCAATAGTGTTTTTCAAAGTCTAATACTAGTAGAAAAGCCAAATCTTGGAATACATTTTTAAAGCATACTTTCTACCAATCATTCTCAGCTGGTAGAAGTGAGCATAAGATATGCTATTTATATTTTCCTTTTTTTTTTTTTTGAGGACCCATCCCTCTCTACCCCTTCACATTTGTTTTCAAGGAACACGGCTTAAGTTCCAGCAGCAGCAACTGCAGCTAAAGCCTGTGTTAAATAACTTGTTTTTTTCCTTCCAAAAATGTTACTATCTTTAATGTTGATCTAAAGAAATTATTAATGTAATTTTTCTTTTTAAGAACTCCTTAAAGCCGAAGGAAAAGGAAGTAAGAGTGAAAATAACAGCTCTACTTCGTACTTCACATTTCACGTGCTTCCCTTCCTGCCTCACCTTATGTATTTAATAGAAGGCTGAAGAAATTGAGCAGAACTGCATGGTAGTAAGCAGAGATTTCTGATGGGAAATTCCAGGCTCAGACTACTTAATGCTAGGTGGTGGGAGTATCACACTGTCAGTTTTGATTTTCTGGGCCTGTCTGCCCCATCTTAATTAACATATCTGAGACACTGTCAAGGAAAATTTCTGAGATCTCATTTTTGTCTCTTAGTGTTCTCCAACAACATTGTATTTTCTGTGGCTGTGTATGAAGTTAGCTAAGCCAAACCACTGAGAGCAGCCAGTGAGGACAGCTTCAGCACCTGCCACACAAGCATTTTCACAAGTTCCAGCATCTTTTAACTGATTTTCTGTCTCCCATTTAGTTCCCATGTCTTTCAGTGTGCATTTTTGATAGCCACTACTCTTCCACACATCCAGTTAGGCACAGTGCAAATCTTTTGCATTGTCACATCTCTTAAGTGATGTTAGGTTGACAGCAACTCATTCTATATCATGTTTCTGCTTTAAATAATGTACAATTCTTGACAACTCTTTTACTTGGGACACTGACAGTGGGTTTAAAATTAGAGGACGAAGGATGCCTACAGAGATTTGCTGGGTAAGAGTCAACTTCTGGCCCTATCCTTGAAAAACCCACATCACCAATATAGAAAACTACACCTTGCCAATGCCAGTATACCTTTCGCTGAGTACCACTGTATGAACAGTACTACTAGACCACTGGAGAAGAGACATTATTATCTACAAGGCACATCAGATTCAGATTCTACTGCTGTATGACATATTCCAACATGCACGGCAGCATCATACTCAAACACTTGCAGAAGGTTACAATGACACTAGTCCTCTCCCAAATCCTCCCTGACAGTTACCAATGCAGAGAATAGCTCAAAGTCGTGCTTTAACTTTATTGCAAGTGTAAAATACATTAACATTCTAACAGGCTTATTAAATTCTGTTCACGTTCCCTATTTCCTCCTAATTTAAGTACTCATATTCAAAATTCAGAAATGAATCTCTGTGAATCAACGGTTAAAATGAAATAAACAGAATTTTCTTCTCTGTAAAATAAAAAAAAAAAAAGAAGCGTTTCAAGATGCAGAGTTTTACTAACTTTAAATAACAACAGTAAGTTAATTCCAGGCAATGTATTTTCAATGAGATAATCACACCTCTAGGATACAAGAGGACTTGATAGTGTATCATGGCTCCTTTTCCCTCATGGGAAATAAGAACATCTGTCATTCTGTTTCATAATTCACACAGTGCTAAGAGTTTTTAATTACAAAGGCAAGCTTAAGACTCAAATGGCAACTTCTGCTGGATTTCAGAAGCTTCCATTAGGCAAGAATTATCATTAGCCTTAGCACCTTCCAAAATAAATAGCAGCGCATGAAACACAGAAAAAGTTGCTACCAATGCTCATATTTCACTTACAGGTATAAGAAAAGATGGGAATTA
>VZZY01001636.1:24357-54910 GCA_013400335.1 Eurystomus gularis
TAGCTATTCATAATGGCTTTAAATGTAAAAAAAAAATCCAATCTAAGGTGAAAAACAGCTGAAATCAACAACCGGTGATTGCAACTATTTGTGTGCATTTGGTCATTTAGAATAAAAGCCCAAAGAAGAGAAGTGACTTAGACAATTTATCAGCCAAAAATGCCACAAAATGTGAAGTCAGCAAATCATTTCCCTGTGTTAGCCATTCGGAGGTACAAAATACAACTGNNNATTCGGAGGTACAAAATACAACTGATTTTTAATGCATTCAACTGTGAGTGAAGCTTTTTTTCCTTAAATAACTAACACTGTTTACCAGTGTAATGTACTGATTCTACCCCACAGAAAAATGAAGGTGGAATCAACTGCAATCAAACAGAAACGCCATTACAGGTGTTTTTTTGAGAATCTTCATTCTTCCACTTGGAAAATGAGTTGCATGAGGTCTCAAAAGCTATTTTCTCAACAGTCTGTGGGGGGTTTCCAAGACCTCTCAGAGAGAGGGATGACCACTTCAACGCAAAGTGATTACTACCTTGACTCTTCTGTCTTGCTGGCTTATTCAAGAGTAAGGATTCAAAGAGGTATCTCCACGGTCTCCTGTTACACTGGGAGGTTTTGTCACAGCCCTTTGATCTACGTGCAGTCTCTGCTCTAATTTAAACTGATGGTTACATAAAAGTTTTAAAAACAAAACCCCACGCATGAAGAAATTAACTTCTTTTAGGCTGCAAAATGGTAGTCAACAGTAGAAGATAAAATGTTGTGTTTTACATGTCAGACTGACCAGATGTCAGGAGACGTAGTTGTGGCATTTTCCTGGGGAAGGATTACAGAGATGCTGGAATTTCTGACTGACTGTCTCTGCGTTTAAGACTATGAGAATAATAGGGAAGTTGGGAGAGGCTGCAATAACAAGAGAGATAATGAGAGCTCCTCAGCACCTAGAAACATCTAGAAGGGTAGACTCAGAAATTACAAACAAACAAAATGCCTACTTTTTGTTATTTATTTCTATTGCATTTGGAAACAGAAGGCTCTGGCTCTAGTGAAATGCTTATTTGAGGATCAAGTAACTGATGTAAGAAAATGTCACCTTCAACATACAACTGCCAACGCTCATCAGAAGCTAACATCTTCTCAGCCTAGACACAGTAGCTACGTGAGCTCTTGACATCTCTTTCAACACAAGGTAAAAAGTTTGCTTGTAAGAGGCAGACAAAATAACTCTTTCTGGAGAGCTGGAAGCCTGTAAATCTTGCCTTGATTATCTCCTCTGGGAGCATCTTTTGGAAACCAATGACTTAACAAATTTCGTTAGGAAGGTAAACATACTGATACACTGCTCAGACAGCATGTCAGAAGTAAGTTTTATAAATATTCCTTATCCCATAAAATAAAATTACAGCATGTAAACCTGAAAAACACAAAAATAAGAACGCACAGCAACTCATTTATCATTGCCAAAAACTGTGTTACACAATAACATGCAGGAGGGCTTGATCACCAGCATCAGTGAAAGCAATAGAATTGTCATTAATCCTTTCGAAAAGATAAAATATGCACAGAGATAAAGGAATATAGTATAAATCAAACTGCTGTATCTCTTCAATAAGTAGTAAGTGGTGATCAATTAAAGGACACCTCAATTCTTAGTTCTCAGGCTAAGATGCTGAATAAGCACATAATTCCTGCTACTTAGATTAAGATAGCCCAAGTTGTTGCTATTTCAGATATTTCTGTTTCATAACAGGCATTTAAAAAAGTTTAGATTAAGTTTATCAAATATGCAGTGTTGATTGTTCATTTGTAAAGTTTCAGAAATAGGTTTTCCTTCTTTTATTTTTCTTTTTAAAAAAGCTGCCTTGCTTTCACTCCACTTGTGTAAATTAGAATCAGCTTTGCTGGATGGCAAAGTTACATTTATGCAAAGCAACATAGTAAGCAATCTGGTTTAAGGAATAAAACTATAGTTGATAAAACCGGTTACTAGACATATAGCTACAGAATTATATTGTGACTGTGCAGGGTAGAAAGAAAACTGTTATGCAAGAAAAACATCTCCTTCAAAGGAATAAAAAAGACATTTCAACCAACTTACTTTAATCACCTTAAAGAATAATAAAAGGAGTTTTAATGGTCAGAAACCGCAAGACTGGGTTCAAACTTAATACCTTCTAATTACGGTGATAGTCAAAAAAGTGTTATGTAATCTGGGTGGGCGAGTATGCTGCCTTGGACAGCCGACTCAGACTGACCAAAAGGATATTCCATGCTATGCGATGTTATAATCAGAATTAAAAACTTGGGAGGGGGGGCAGTAATCTGGGAGACAGCCACCACTTGGAGACAAGCTGGGCATTGCTTCACTTGTGGGAAGGTGGTGACTGCCTTTGCATAACACCTTTGCTCCCTTTAAGTCCTAGAAGGCTGCTAATAAGGTGTTCCTGGAACCTTCCCTTCTCCAGGCTGAACAACCCTAATTCTCTCAGCCTGTCCTCACAGGGGAGGTGCTCCAGCCCCCTGATCATCACAGTGGCCCTTGTCATAGTATCAACTTTTCCTTGTCATGCTGTCAACCTTTTTCGTTACCAAAGTCACACTGCTTTCTGTAATGTGTGAAATGGTGTAATTTGCTGTATTACAAGTTAACACACAAATGTTGCGCACTGTGTATATTCTAAAAATACGTCTGGGGAGCAAGACTGCCTGTTCACGCTGTCCTGGAAACCACGCGTTACTTTGTACACTCTAGATGAGAAAGGCAACTACTTCTTCCTTGGATGCAAATGAAAATCACAAGCTTTGTAAAAACTATTGGGAGTGGCAGGCAGGGTTGAGAGATAAGTTGACATGAAGAAAACCTGAAGCAGGAGTAGAAACTAGGAAATGTTTCAGAAAGAAGAAGCCTATCTATATCAAAGAGCTGAAGCAAAAACTGGAGGAGAGGAAAAAAAGAGACTTTCCTAAGATCTAGTGTGGATGTATGAAGTCTGATTGAGCTTGGACACAGCAAGAAGTTGTTAGATTGGAAAGAAAACTGGGAAAGAAGGGCATCCACCTTGAAATTATTTGGTAGCAAAGGGCAGATCTGTTTCCAGAGGGCTTATCTGGTTTCCATAGATGAGCTTGTTCAAGCTGATCCTTGTGTTCTTATGAGACTGCAGACTACTTCAAATTAATTGTGGGGTTTCTTAGATGTGCTGCCTACAAAAAAGAATCACTGTAATGCACATGTGCTCATTAGAAATTACTTTTTTTTCCCCTTCAATTACCTAACACACTGATTGCCGTTTGTGCTCAATAGGAAGAGGGCTCTGTTCTTGATGGTTCCTATAGTAGCTTTAATTGTATTTCTTTTGGAGAGCCAAGGAAGGGAGAAAAACAGTTTCAGTTCCTCCATGGATTGTCATGATGAAAACACATTACAAAGGTTGCTACTGATGAATAGATAAAAATGTTAGATACAGTGCCAGGGACAAACACTCCGTAAATCCAGCAGACATCCTTCAAAGCTAGGTAGAACCTGAAAACCAAGGAGACAATTTCCAATTAGCTGCCATGATGAGTTTAACATCTTTCTCCTGTCTCTCTTTCATAGACACTGGAAGTAATGACTTCTGCCATCCTCAGCCTCTCCACTAAAATCCCCCACATCTCAGACGTCAGTTACTCAGCAGAATAAACGTTCTTTGAGCAGCGACATTTGAACACAATGGATCTTCCTTCTGTTACTGAAGATGTATCTTAGGTATCAACAAGTCACTAAGAAGTTGGTTTTTTTGTTCTTCTTTTAACCAACAGAAATAATCACAAATATATCCAGGCAGCTATTTTATCGCTAGGGTCAATTTCACCTAAGTCAAGGTACCTTAAAGCTAGTCTAACAACTTAAATCTTTTATTGATTTTCTTTTTTTTTTTTTTTATAATCTCTTGAGGCACTTACTGTATATTTATACATGTAACTTGGATGGCTACCACAAAGCTCATGTGGAACAACTTCAGGGAGTAGTATGTGCAGATGTACACACATATACATATATAAACATAAGGGAAAAGTACTGAACTACACAATGTGCAAAAGAAGCAGACACTACAACAGGTACGCTCTTACAAAGATGGATGCTTTAAAAAAATAGCAGAAAAGCTCAGATTTGTTCTGTCCTTCACAGTCTACATACTAGAGAAACAAAAAAGGCAGCCAGACCTCTCACCTGGCTGCAGCAAATGCTACTAACTCGATGCACATATGGCGTACCCTACCCAGAAACACGTTTGCTTTTGGTAATAGTTTGAAGATCTGGAAAAAAATTTACATGTTTCCAGTAAATTATTAATTTCACATTTTCAAACAGAATGATTACAAATCCAATATGGGTGGAAGCTGTTGCCATTTGTGTTGAAAACGTCCAACTGTGTGATAGCAGAGAAGAGGACAAGGGCAATAGAAATGCCCCAGACTTGCTTAAAAACCTTCACTCATACATCCTATCCAGTAGGAGGCTTTTATCGAATGGTCCTCCGTGTCTCAAACACTGTCTTTTAAGGCTGCTCAGAGAGCAAGCTGTGCAAGTTAAAAAACATTCCTGCTGTGCTGGCACTCAGTTTTACTCCTACTGCAAAAGCAGCAGGAACAGTATTACAATTATGGGAAAACTGAATGCTCTTTGGGATGTTATCACTTTATGAGAAAAATGGCAATACAGCAAAGTGCTTACGTTATCCTATTATTAAATGTATTATACATTCACAGTTTGTCAGAAGTTACTGTAAAGAAGTATCTTCTAGCATCTCATACATTTTAAGAATAATTTTTTAAAATACCAAGCATAAAGAAAACTGACAAGATGATTAGCAACTAGAGTAATTTTTTTAACACTGACAACTAAGTAGATGATTAATAAGATTGAAAATAATGTTAAAAAACGTTGCCAAGATGACACAAAATTGTTTCAAGCAATCTCCCATACTGTTTTCTCCTGTTAAGTCTGTAGTACACAGAACTCCATTATTTCTAGAATTTCTGTTAAAATATCACATATTTCTCAGACATGCCATACATGACAGAACAAGACCTTGAATACAGTATAACTCTAAGAGAAACCACCAAGACAGCAAGCTAGTATCTGTTTCCATATACAACCAGAGCTGCTTTGTTTCCAAAATCCACCAATATGTAATGATGAATTTTCTATTACTGAATTTTGACATTCATGCCTTCAGAATTGTACCTCAAATGGGACTTGAGTAGAATTTTTTAAAAATGAACATCTGTCCTCCAGCTCTTCAACATCTCAGACCACATGGCTTCCTCGGTTTCCTACATCTGATAGCTCTACCTGCTCAGGAGCAAACAAGGCTGAGCTGTGCATCTCTCAGGTGGGCTTCAAAACAATACAGACTGTGAGCATGCCTTATTCTGTTAAATCAAAGGGTGTTTGATTCCTTAAATGCTTCTGGCAGAGACTGAGCAGTGCATTTAGCACTCCAAGGGCTGCTCATGCATTTGCACTCAAGATCAGTGAGATAAAAGGGGTAAACAGAACTGGAGCTTGGTCTGGAACCCAAAACCTGTCCCTTGCCAAAGTACTCTATTCGCTCATGTTCAGAATTCATCTGTCTTCCCTTTTATTTTCTTCCACACTGAGCCAACTCTTATAAAGGATGCTGTAACTTTGCATAGTAACTTTGATGGCAATATCATTTCACACTTTCTTTGCTGCACAGGGGTTTTAGCTTACAAATCTTAAGCACGTGCACAGTGTCTGGACTTACTAACTTGTGCGCTGTGTACAATTTATTTCCAGAAAAGAAAGTAAATAATTTTATGTAACTAAAAATACATCATAATATAAGTTAACAAATGAATTTTATTTTATATTTTGGCTACCTGTTTCACATCTGACATAATAACTACCTGAAACCATTTAAAATCAGTTTAAGAACAGATAGCTGTAAGAAATTACAGTCACAAAACTTTCTTTAATGTAAAATAAAAGGCTTTGGTAATTTATTACTTTTTTTTTAATATAATGCAGCAATGAATCAAATATAAAAACAATTCAAACCTGATATTTGTACAATGAAATGTCATAAAGAATTGAAGGGTTACATATATCTTTACTTCAAGCCACATCAGGACTACTGAATATAAAGTTCATGTATACGTTAAGAATACAAACTCTAACTGTCATTCTCTGTACAGAAGAAAGGCTTCACGTGACAGAATTTAAATGAATAATTGGTATTAGGCATTTTTTTTAAGAATCAAAATGACAGTAATAAAAAAAAATATAATCACTGTCAAACCATTGCCCATCAGCAACAACATACCACACTTCTGAGACAAAAATAAACCACAGTGAGGGTCAATCACAGAGTAAATCTGTATTAGATGGAAAGCTTTTTAATGCCACAATAACAAAAATGCTACAGATTCCAAAAAAAGTAATATGTAAGACTTAGGGACATCTTTATTAAACACTCATAGTATGGCAAATATCCATAGTTGCTTCACTATGCATAGATCATTTTCTTATATAATTGGAATACATCTTTACTCAATACCTCCCTGCATTCCAGATGTCAGACTCCAAGAATCTTCTGGAAATTAGGACTAGAGAAAAACATGTGAAATCAGCTAGTCCACTGCCCTTTTTAACAGCTAGAGAAGTTGGAAAATTTTAAAAATATATTGTCAGTGATAATGCATATTTCATAACTTCTTTAGATAATCTATCTTACAGTTAAACCAGTAGAAAGTTTTCCTTGTATTCCACCTTAGCCTTTCTTGTTGCAACCTAATCCCATTACTTCTTCCTCAACCAAAACTGAGGCATGAGAGAAGGCACTTTATCATCATTCTCTTTTTTCAGCTTCCTTTCACGTATTTGAAGCCTGTTATTACGCCTACATCTTTTCTTTGTCCTTCTTTTTAGGTTCATCGCATCTACTAAGCCTGCATCATACCAGGATACAAAGTGAGTCCTTAGATTTGTTTGAAAGCTATTGAAATGACAGCAACTATAGTGAGTGAAAATCTAGAAAAGTCCATTTTTTAATCCATTTTTTAATCACAAGTATTCAAAACCTTCTGAAACATGAATTATATCTTTTTCCTCTAATGACTCTTACTCATCCCATAGTAATTTGATAGCATAACACTATGCAACACCACTGTGAATGTATCAGTTATCTGATGACAGTTTTAAAGGTATCATTATTCCCAGAGTAGAATAAGGAAAATATTTATATTCGTACAGAGTTTTCCACCCCTGGACAAGGGTCAGAACAGAATTGATCACTCAGGGGTGGACAGTCAGCTTCTTTCAGAGCTTTTTGAATGATCTGTTAGAAGTATAACCTGAAAGTATTTAGGATTTAAAGTTAAGGATGAAGTTTTCCAAGGACTGAAAGACTTGCTATGTATCTCCTTCTCCTTCCTTTCAAGATCATCAGGGATCTAAGGAACACCAAAGCTAATCCAGTCTATAAAAGAAAAAGTTATTCTTGCAAATCTTTTTAATCTATATCACCAATAGCCAAACAAAGTTGGGAGGTCTGATTTTACCTATAAGTGCATGTATCACAACAGCAGAACACATAATATGTGTACTGAATATACAAGTGCTTTTGTCAGGACACTGGGAAAAAAGATTATTTTATGACATGTGTCATGAGTATGTTCAGAGAATAATTCCTAGATTTTCTCCCAGCATACAGCAGTTTTCCTCCCAGCTGCAGAGATCAAGTACAACTTCTTTCTCAGTATCAACTGCTCTCCAATTCACAACAAAGTTATACCCTTGTAACTACAGCAACTTGTTATATGAAGAATATTATAGTATTACAGATGTACTTTAAGAGTTACAGTTCTCGTCACGCCTTTAAAAAGTTTTCAATCTGGATCGTCAAAGTAGTAACTCAGGAGGCTCTGAGGAAAAAACGCACCACATGCTCGGGCAGTCTGAAGCCTCGTACAGAAGGATGAGTCTTAGTAGAAAATCCATGTTGGTAGGGTCCTGCCAGAAACTCAGCTGGCAGCAGCAGAGAAAAATGACACAAGGCAGGACTACGAGGATGACTGAGTTTTTCAGCTCTTCATGATTTTTTTTCCTTTGATTGGCTATGTCATATCATTTCCTGTCTCATTTTCTAATTATTTCAGCCACACTTAAGTTCAGCTTCTGACTGGGCTGCCCTTTCTTCCACTCCTATTTTTTCCTTATGCTTTTACTTTAATTATGGTTTTAATTTGCAGTTATTTTCCATTTTTTGCTGTGTTACCAAAAGCATTACCAGAATAAAGAAGAAGAAGAAAAAAAAAAAAACCAGAACCATCTCTTTCTTTCTTCATATTTGCACACTTCCTGATCTCAACTCCGGTTCAAAAATCCTCTAAATCCAAGTAAAATTGATTTCATTTATCTATGAAACACTGGGTTTTTTCCTGCAGAAATCCCTAGCCCACAATTTAGGCACCTCTATCACAGGAAATGAATTCATGATACTGAAGAAAATCTAACCGTTCATAATGACTACATTAATCAAAATGTCTTAAAGACTTAAACAGATTTATGGGCTCTATACTACAAAACACAACATACTGATGCAGATAAAGCCTCTAAATAATTATCATCTTTATTTTGTAAGGCATTCTTTAGTCTAAATAGCTCCTATTAAAATCAAGTCTACCAACAAAAATACGTACTCTTACAGAGCAGGGTTGAAAAAACAAGTCATAAAATTTACAATTTTACTGGTCTTATAAAATGATTTTAGCCATTATTGCACTACACATAATTTACTAAAGGTGATGGAGTGCTTATTTGGTTGATAGCTAATGTATCCCTGAAGAATAAAACCTATATTAATACATCATTTTGCCATAAAGGTGATACAGACAGCAAAAGAACATTTTGTCAACTTCACGAAATAAGAGAACTAATAAGAATTATTTAAAGCATCATAAAGCACCAGCAAAATGCGCAATTGTCAATAGAGGTAGACATCAATCTTTGCATCCCCTTGAACACTTTCTACATATTGTGCTTCAGCTTACCAGATGTGCCACTTTATGCATGGACTACTGCATGTTAAAGTATTGAGGAACAAGTGAATCCTTTAAAGAATAGATATTCCCTGAGAAGCAAAGGTCCAGTTAAAGAAATAATAATAACAGAGAAGGAAAAGTCACAGGACAAAACTCTCTAGCACCCTCCTAGATTCACTCTCAACTACCTCAAGGAGTTTTCATACTGAATATACTCTTCCCCCATTTAGTTATAAGGGAAGGAGTTACTGCCAACTTTAAAATCATCCATAAGTAAAAAAGCAGCCCTACAGCAAAATACAAAAACCATCTGGAGTATCTGGCTTCATTTTCTCATTGACTTCAAGGAGAATCGTCCAATACAGCAATTACAAAACTAAACAGATTGAATAGGTTAGGGTACCTTACAATCCCCAGCGTACCAGGCTTTTCTGTTTGAACTATACATGAATAAGACCTGCTGCTCTGTAAAACGCATAATTTTTCCACTGGCATCATGCATTTATACAAATCAGTGCTATCAGACATTATGGCAGATACTGAACTTCATTTATAAGTACCTTCCCGCTGTTTTTAAGAGGATTGTTTACATGGAATGAAATAACGCTTCTCTGAAGACAGTTGCTTTCTCCTCCTTTTCCTAACTAGGAGAGCATCCTTAAATTACCATCTTTTTCTTAGAGCACCCAGACCAAACAACTGCAAGATGAGACTCTGGATGCAATTTCTCTTAAAAATAGTAATTGCATTTTGAATCATTAATTTAGCTGATCAACTCATCCGTATTATTGAATAAACATTTAACCTTTAAAGAAAATTTAATTTCATGTTACATTAAAAAAGTTAAATTCACATTACCTAAAACGTCATTTCAATTTTTTTCTTCCTCCCAGCACAATGACGTACCTGTACACTGTCCTCCATTTGTGGGGTCCCCATAATATCCTGGCATGCACGTTTCACATTGTTTTCCTGTTGTTAAATTTTTACATTGATCACAGACATTACTGTTGACGCAGGTGCTGTGGCCATTACACTGGCAAGCTAGAACATAACATTTAAAAAGCCATTACTAGATTGCTCTTGTGAACAAAATCATTCCTATGTGATTACAAAATTGCAGTAAAACATAACTCTGAGGAGTTTAATCCTGACTAATGACCAGCATATACATTTGTACTTTGACACAGAAACTCTTTAAAATAGCGTTGTGACAAGACATGAATTTAGATAAAAAGACCACAGAAGTTGACTACGTGGTGACAGGAGTTTAAGCTGTGTAAGAAAGTCTGTTTTGCCACTGTGAGTGACTAAATCCAATCCTCACAGCTTTACAATGCTGCCCAGTCACTCAAAAAACATGTTAAGAAGCAGTAAGTCACCAAATGAAAACCTCTGCACTTATATGCAACCCACTGTGAAGAATTTGAATGGCTGCTGTGGTAGAGAATATGAACAACTCACACTCAGACTTATATCTACTGGGGAGAGAGAGCATAGAAAAAAACTGTTCTGATCCTCACAATAGCTTTGGCATACAAAGTGGTTTAAGGACACCAGAAGCACATCAAACAGATCCAGAGATCCAGGCCCTCCTCAATGCAGTTGACTTTGGTGAAAGCAAAAAAACTGGACTCCTATTGACATAAATTTTCCATGTCCATCCTTAAAAGTATAAAACCACTTTTTGTCAAATAACCCTATAAATCACTGATCTCACACCACACCGTCACTCCAGTACTCCATGCTTTGGAGAAACTCAAAATGTGCTGATCACTAGTGCAGCAAAATCACAGCGTGAATTCTGCCACAATCATTTATTCTGCAGCCAGGACTCAGCTAGATGACCAAGAGGTTTTGAAGGATGGCCTCTCTATAGAGTGGGACCTCAGAGTGCTCAGCAGATTAGCAATCTGTCAATTACAGCAGTTTGTCAAATGTCAGACTACGTCAAACCCGTTGATCCTTTACTGGTGAAGGTTGTGTAAGACTCAGTTATCTCAGTAAGATCGTTTATTTTTTTAATTTAGATTTTTAATCTAAATGTCACAGTGACTGCTGTCTTGGCTAGAAAAAAGAAAAGAGCTTCTCACTGAATGACTTAAAAGTTTTTAGAGCTGTTTTAGAATTTAGTAACCTAGTACATTTACAGCCATTGCAAGGCTTGGCTAATAAACCATTAAGCCTCTCAAGTTTACAATCTCTTCCTTCTTCTGTAGCTATGTCTATACAGCCTTTCAAAAAAGTATCAAACATTTCCATACTACTCACTGTCTTGAGTAAATATCTTCAGAAATTACAAGTTTTATTCTTCCTAAGAATACTTAATTTTTATACAACTTTGTGGTTTCTTCCTCCAGGCAGTCTGACATTCTGCATTTGGTTGCCCTTCTCAGAAAAAGCAACATGAAAACATCATGAATTGCTCCATTCTGGGTTTTGTTTATATGTATTGCCCATTAAATTATTTAAAGCATATGTTCAAATAAAAATGTAGCCAAAGAAATAAAAAGAAAAACAGATAGTGCATTAAATAGGTGTTAAAGTAACATAAGACTGCCTAATTAAGACTATCATAAGGCAGGGAAAATGTTTTATTCTGATATTCTCTAAGTCGTAGGCCACTTACTTATGAATTTTCTATTCTTCCTAATGCTTAGTTTTGTATTTCTTAATTTTTTGTGTTATTTAAAGGATACGGAAAGCAACCCTAATTAATCAGATGCTTTATTGTAAATTTTAGTTTACTGCAAGTCCTAATATCATCTGGTCATATATGATAGCTCTTAGTTCTTACATTATGTTAAGGCAAAGAAAATGGAAGAGATTTTAAGTTAAATTCAAATATATATGTATAAACATAAGAACCACTACAATCTACAATGGACACGGCACATCATTTAAAAATATGTATTTGCTGATTTTCCTAAAAATACATATGTCATTGAGAAAAATGAAAAGCAAATTGCACAATTAAACAACTTTCTGTGATACAGATGAGTGCATCTGAACTGGAGACATCAGTAGCCAGGCTGCCCTGGAGAAAAGCAATTTTACGTCTAATTTGCGTTTGGCCTCTGTGTTGAAATAGTTGGTGATGCTGACAATCGTTGATAATTACAGTTTTAAGAAGATACTTAATATTATGAAAATACATAGAAAGGATATCTGCATTATAAGATGAACCTAGTGTAAAGAGACTTCATCTAGTTTTCAACAAGCTAGACGGAATCAATTCACACCGCTTTTCAAAGGAAGAATTTCGACTTTCAAGATGAATTTGGGCTTGCATTCTACCTAAACTGCACTTCTCCTGAGAGGAAATGCCGACACTATTTTTCTTCTTTTTATATATATATATGATATTTGCCATTTTATTGATAATAATAGTTCAAGTAAAATACAAACCTGGTTAAACTAAAAATGTATTCCTATCAAAAGAAATACTATGACAGCTGCATTTAGTACTATTGATTTCAAAATGACCAGTCAGAAAAAGAAACCGTTTTTATGCTACCTGCTGAATACTAAAGATTTCAACAGACGGAAAATGAGAATGAATTTAAAATACTTGCACCAACACAATTGCCCAGAAGCACCATAAAGAGTATGGATGTGAACTACAAGGAAAACTAAGTGCATACTGGGAACGAATATGAATGGTTTAGGCAGCTCTTCATCAATGTGGCAGAATAATCTTCAAACTATATATTATAACCTATTTACCCAAGCTACAAACTGTTCAGTAGGCTTATATAGACTTAGTAGCAGTTCTGTCTTATTTCAAGTATATCAGATGATTGGTGTGCTTAGAATAATAAACTGTTAGTATAATCCATTACAGATAATACTTTCTTTTAAATGAAAACAAGGTCTTAGGAACAAAACCTGCAGCCTACACCAGTCAAAAGGAAATTTCACATCAATTTAAATTTTAGTTCTATGACTTTGTAGGATTTGCCTCAAACAGATAAAAACTAGTGGGTTTTAAAACTAAAGTGGAACTTCAGTGAATTCTTGATCAGAACATACAATGAATACAGAACTTTATCCATTAAGAACAAATATTAAATAAATAAGATGATGAAATCTAACTCAAACATTTTAGACAACAATATGTGCATATATTGTAACTTCACTAGTGGTAGATACCATGTATTGCACTGAAAGTCCAACAATGCACTTATTATCAACATAGCTGGTATGTTAAAACACAGGTAAGTACTGGCATTTCCATACAGGGCAATGTCATTCTAGAGGCTTCTTTGCTCAGGAGATGGTATTAGATGGTTTGGAGTTCTTTGGTTTTAACTTAAAACATTGGACCATATTCACTCAGTTTTACATTATTCTAAAACTTAAAAAGATTATCTACTTTTCACCTATGTATTTTTTAAAAAGTTGCCAACATAAAACTTTCTTCAGAGGATCTGCTTTCTAAAGAATATAGTGAAACACACACATATATATGCAGATGCAGAGATACTCAGAGAATATACTGATGAAAAAAGTACCCAGGAGAGCAAACAAACCTAGCCACATGTACTTATAAGTTTTGACCCTAGAGAAGCTACAGCTTCCAAATTTATCAGCAGTAGGAACAATTGTTGGAAAAATAACTGTAGCACAAGTACACCATTTATTCTAAAAAAAGTTTTCAAGCTGTCTTTTAAACTGTACGATTTATCGTACAATACCACTGGAGCTCTGTCAAACTCACAAACTCCCCAGTGTTCCCTGCACACGCTGCTTTCAGGATGTATTTCCATACAGGAGGTCGTACCAGCTCAGCTTCTACAGTCTCAAAGTACCTGATGTCTTGTTTACTTTTCCAATGAATTTAAAAATTGAAATACTATAATGAGATTAGTATGGCTCAAATTTAGACTTCAGAGATTCTCTTTCAGATTACAAAAGCATACATTATATTTTAAAATGTCTAAACAGTAGACGGGAAGCACAGCTTAGATAATTGGCAGTCCCTCATTTTCACAGTCTGCTGAGCTTTTGCATGAGCAGCGAGGACGTCAGAAGCTCCTGCTCCTGGCCATTAGCAGTTGCCTATAGATAACTTCTCCCCAGCTGCATTCTTCTTTGATAGACACAGAAGCCAAAAGAAAGCAAGAGCTGAAGCAAGTTAATATAAATGGGTTTGAAAAAGTAGAGGGATAGGATGGGTGAAAAGTTACAAATAAATGGCAATTTCACTTGCAAACCTGTACGATAAGCACATTTCTGTTCACCAGACATAAAACTAACAGATGATGTATTTAGGATGTATTTTGGAAAAACAAATCTCTCATGCAAATGTTATTGGTATTACTCAAAATAATTATGCTAATTTGGTGCACTCAAACAGAGGAACATCTCTTATTTCTAATATAAAGAAAGGATGGAAGCAGACCTTACCTGGACACTGGATAAAAGACCACTCATAACTTTTTTCTTTTGGACAAAGACTAGCATCAAGCACCATTTCATTGGAGTGCGTGCCAACAGGCTTCATTGGGCCTCTTGATGATCCTTCCAAACATTGCCCTTTTCCAGTGTTACTGGGATCATTACACCATCCACAGCCGGGCTGCTCCAAACACTGTCCGCAGGTCCTCAGTCCAGAGCAGTTTTGAGCTTTATTACATGGAATATATATGAATGTAAGGGTTGGTTTTGTGCTTTGGTTCGGGTGCTTTTTTTTTTTTTTAAATAAGATGCTAGGATTTTACAACAGTTGATAAAGAAACAATTTTACATTTCTATTTCTTTGTGCAAATTTTAAAAATTCGGTAATATTAGTCAAAGGGCACAAAATACACAGCAGCTCCTCATTACACCACAATGTACCAACAAAAATTTCAAATAAAGATAATGAAGCAGAACAATAATATTACACATATTCCTTAAATCCCATGATAAAATATATATTATGTGCTTATTATTAATATATATTATGAGTTGTACATATTA
Source organism: Eurystomus gularis (assembly GCA_013400335.1). Taxonomy (NCBI): domain Eukaryota; kingdom Metazoa; phylum Chordata; class Aves; order Coraciiformes; family Coraciidae; genus Eurystomus; species Eurystomus gularis. Next base: position 39,376 of record VZZY01001636.1, read on the forward strand.
CTAACTTTACTGAAGTAAATAGCCCTTCCAACAGGAAAATTTCTGAATTCTAGACAAGGTCAATAATCCAAATAAGAGTGATAATAATAATAATCATAATCATCCAAAAATTTTGATAATTCAAATTCCAACCAAAGATTGCACCTGATTATTCATCTACAATAACTCAATCTTCTTAAATAGAACTTTCGAAACAAGCTAACATACTACACACCTTTCCAAAGAAAGTTTTCTTAAGCTACAAGTTATAATTCAATCCAATTTAACTGAACTATAACTTAAAAGTCTCACCTGTTACAGCAAATCAGGTTTCATTTCTTAATTTGCATACTAAAAAAAAAAATAATCAAATTTCCTTCTAGATTTAATATTATTTTAAAATAATTTAATTTCTCTTGAAATGGTCTTCCTCATATTTTAATTCTGTTTAGAACTAAATAAAATTCATATTCTGAAGTTACTGTCATTTCTTATTCATAGGAAATAAAAAACTTAGTATTATCAGGAACACCATTCACAAGTTTATTTGAGCTTTTTCTGCTACATCTTAAATTTTTTTATTAATGCTGTGACCCTGAATCAAACTAACAGGAGAATCATTTGAACACTGATCACTATAGGTCCCTGTCTCTTCTCACTAACTTTGTAGACACTTCAAAAATAATCTTTAAAAGCATACATGAACTTCAGGAAGATCCTGCTAGGAAGCCAGAAATAGTTTAAGTTTCTTTTAAAAAATAAAATATTTTAAAGGTTTCTGAGGTTTTTTTGAAGGACACTGAAATAGCTTCTACATGAGTGTAACCTCTCAATCTGGCTCAGCTGCAGCAAGGACACTATTTCCTATTGATGTTCACAGCTACTTGGACCACTCTACTCCATAAAGGCAATACTCAAATCCACACTATAAAAGGTATACTAAGCTGAAAAATTTCACTTCTAATTAAACTGGAAGCAGAATAAAGCTAGCTACTCTGACTTCAGCAACTAGTAAACTTGTTTAAAGGTTGTGAAAGTTGTCAGAGGAAAAAATGCTCCAGAAGTCTAAAGATGCATGCAGATATCAAGAAATCACGCAGTTAATCTGAATGAGACCTCAAAAGGACTTTAACAGTGTAGAAAGCTGGAGCATGAGCTCTTGTATCATTAGACTTGGAAGAATCCAAAGAGGAGGAAATGTTTCAAGTTGGCCCAAACTCAATTGTTCTTGGAAATCAATGTCAATCATGTGACAAATCAGTTTTAAACCAGACCTCATCAGATCTGAAGCTGAATGATAAACATTCAGGGTTTTGAATACATTAGAAGATCAGCAGAAAATCAAGACCACTGTTCTGTACTGGCTGGCTTGCCCTTCCAGAGATGCACTGTAAATGATGCAAACAATCCTCATGCTGCTATGTATAAAGCTAGAAGAAAACAGCTCTGAAGTATCAGCTACACTATCTGCACAGAAGATAGAAACAAAAGTGGAAATCCTCAGATTCTCTGTAGTGGCATTCAGCTGAAAAACAGAAGAGAGCTAACTGAGAAGTTACTGTTTATAGAAGGGGACACTGAAGCAGAGCTGGTTTTTTTTTTTCTTTGAAATTCTAGAGGTGGTCCAAGATTATTCAACTGTCAGCTATTCAATCAAATGTCAGAATGAATGGAAGATGTGAGGAAGAGTGGAATGCAACTTTCCAGCAGGCAGGTATTAAAATGACAAAATGTCACCAGTAAAACAGTATTCTTTATTTTAATTCCAAGTTGTGAAGATAAATGTGAGGTTCCCAGTTGTTATATTTTTCTTTTAAGTCATAAATGCTTCTGTGTTTTTTTTTTTCCATTCAGAGTAAATTATCTAAAACCTTAGAAATCAGTCATTCAAAAAAAATTTTTAAGTTTTTTTTTTTATTTAAGGTATGGTTGTATTTCACTCTTTAAGCAAGTAGAAACACTATCCCTCGATAAGGGAATCCTCCTAATATTTCACACCTCAACAGCAATAGTGATATATCTACCTAATAAAATTTGCAAGTAATTTAGACTAGAACAATGTCTGAACCATGTTTCATTTAGACATTCATTTTCTCGTTTAAATGCAAAATATGTAATGCTTTAAAACTCTGGGAAAAAACCCAAAACAAACCAACCCTGCTTAGAGACAGAGAATCTTGTTTTTCTTTAATTTGTTGAATAGAAAATACATTTTCATACAAAACTGCCTTTACATAACGTTGAACTGGTATATGGCAAATCTCCGTTGCCTCCTTTAATATACACTTTGACAGATCTGACAAAAATGACCGTTAAATTAAAAATAGTTTCTTGTGTTCCCCAAACAAATTCAATCTGCATAATGTGCAAATACTACACAAACACAAAAACAGAATTAAAAGTTGAGGCTGATATAACATATGGTATTGTTAAAAGCAAAGCACCATTCATGTGGCTTCCTGTCTATTTTATCTCCAAATTTTCCGTCTATTTATCTTCTGCAACAACTCACTATCAATTTAAATTGCAAAACTGAATCCTTATAGAAGTGAAAAAAAGTTTTGTGAACTGCTATGAGAAACCGTGATGCAATTACAGTATTATTATTCCAAATATACGAGACAAGAGATAAAATGTCCTATTGTTTCTTTATTCTTAGACCACACATGGGCTAGTGGATGGGTTTAGAGAACATTAGGACCAAGTAACGTGTAAATCCTACCTCTAGACAACATTGAATCTGAACACTAGAACTTGGATTAATACATGAAATTTACTAAGCATAAAAGTTTACCAGCATAGGTCAACACTGTACTGGTTCATTACATCTATGATTACTAAGGATGAAGAACGAATCTCAATTAAGAGGATTTCAGGCTCTTGGCCAGTTTTACCTGAAAGAAGAATTCTCCTATGCCTTATTTGCCTTTAACCCAGATATATGTAGTGGCGTGGTACATATAGCCTTTTTACTCTCCTAAGATTAGGATATATCAATGGTTCCTATTATAGATATGTCAGGACCTTCCTTTACTCAATATTTTCTGCAGGCTTAGATGAAAGCAAGTGACTACCTTCAGTATTTTTTGTATTTGTATCCATTACCTATGAAATGGAATCATGATCTAATTATGACCCTGAAGCAAGTTCCTGTCAACATCATCAATCCTGCCACAACATATGCAGAAATAAAACATTCCAAAGGTGCTGGTATCAAAAGACCCCTATGAAGAGAGAAGGGAAGTTGGAGACCACTAGAAAAAGACTCTCATGGAGAAGAGCAATAATGAGAGTTCAATGGCACACTTCAGAAGTCCTATACATTAAGTTTGAGTCCCACTGGATTGGAGTCCTTTACTGGTAGAAAATATTTCCATCAAATCTTGAAGGACAGTAAAAATACTAAGAACCAGACTTCTGTAGGATGGCAACTGAGGAATTTTTCTAAATAAACCACACTGAGACAAGAATCTAAGGCATCAGCCAGCTTGTACCAGCATCTACATGAATTATGGCACTGATATACACTGGAACTGCATGGTGCTGAACTTAACAAGGTCCAGTCGCTACAGGCTTGGGAAGGAGGAGCTGTAGCTGAATGTTATACTCAAAGTTACATTGAGAATGTTTCTTCTTCTCCTAGAGAGGCACTGTATCAATTTCTGATGAAATGTGCTTCCAAAGGGGACATCTGGGGAGTACCTTTGCTGTTTGACAAAGTAAGAAATCACCTGCCTTTGATTTCAAAAGGATGAAATGAGCAACCTTGAACATTAATACAGCCTGGCCCAGTTTGATCACACAGGACAAAAGTTTTCTACATCTCTTTTATTGGTCTGATGGCCTAACAGAATTCCTTCTATTGCCGTGGGGAGGATAAACAATCCATAAGGCTTAATAATCAGCATTTGAAAGTGAGAAAAAATCTAAGGAATATCAAGATCACTTGTGTTGCACCTGTGTTAAAATACTCTCAAGACTGTTACTATCACTGTTTTCATCTCTGTGTGCTAGGAAAATGGTTGTCCTTGAATCTGACAAAATAAATCAGAATCCTAGAAACTAAATTCAGCTCATCTGCTTTTTTTATTAACTTGATGTTGTATTAAGTGTAAGTTCTACATATTACTGATCTAATTTGAACAGTATTCTGTTCCCACTCATGGCCATTGTTAGACACACTGACACTGATCATACATGGTATTTTGGTATTTTTTCTCTATATGAAAACAAACACTTTTTACTGTTCCAAAAGACTAAATATGTTTCATGATAAAATAATTGCCAGTATTTTATCTGTATCCAGAAAATACATACACAGTACTGACTGCTCACATTACTAGCTATATAGGGTCATTTCTTTGATACTATATTTATCTTTAGTGAATGTGCTGAATCCCATTATAATAGATGCTCTTTTGAGTGGAAAAAAATAGAACAGTATATTTAACAGGTTGAACGTTCATTAAGATACTCACGGGAGCATGTGGCAGTTTGCCATTCTAGACACTGTCCATATGGGAAGGAGATTATATAGGCGTTTGAGTCAACACATCGTTTGGTGCTGCTGCACCACATACATTCCATACCATTACTCGTGCAGTTAGAACATGTTGTTCGCAGGGAGCACGGCTTTTTGCAGGGTCTGGCATTCTGGTTGGGACTGACTGCAGGAGAACCACAGACATTTATAATTTTCAACACAAGTTCAATATCCTTTTTCTTTAATCATATGTTCCATTAGAAAAATCCTTGTTAAAGTAACTGCTTCCTTAATTAGCTACAAACAACTTCATCCAAACGTATGTTGCAGTATATAAATACAAGAATATTTTATAAAAATTAAGTAATACTCAGTGAGTCACACTGTAGCTCTAAGAGTCCATTAAAAAATTTTCACAGCAATTTTGTCTATATACTGAAATAACAAATTTAATATTCATTGCCTGATAATGCCAGCTTAGTTATTTTCACATACATGACAAAATACCTCACAAGCTTCTATAAAATTACAGTTGAGTTCTGGGTCTATCATTCCCGTTAGTCGAATATTGCATAAGTAACACGTATTCTAAATATGACTGACTTATCCCCTAAAATTTTGCCTTAGAGTGTACATATAAGTCACTAGAATCCAAAGGGAAAGTAACAAAAGGAACACTGTTCAATGCAAAACAGATTTAGGGTTTTTGGGGTTTTGTATTTGTTTGGTTTTCTCTACTAGAGACCACATTCCTACTAGGTTAATGGTGTATGTTATCTCAAAAAGTCGTAACGCTCAAAAAGAATTTGTATACCTGAACTCCTAACTTTTGGTGTGATTGCAAATAAAAGTATAAAGGGTACAAAAATGAGAGCATAGTAATTCTTAGGTAGGAACACAAAAGTGTGCTCAGCAGTATATTTCCATACAGAAGTGCCTTATGAAACACTGGCATTAAGCTCTCTTATGTATTGCCATGTTTTTCTATATTACTGATTCATATTCAGTACCAGTCAAGTTCTCAAGCCATTCCTCATCTGCTAATACAGCATGCCGAATCACTTAACCAAGAGTGTTCCTGGCTTTGACCTACTACGCACGTATTCAAGCTGTGGTTTGCAATTAATAAAAAATACAAAGCAAACTAACAGAAAACCAGCTGAACTATAAAAGTGTTCTCATCCAGCTGAAGTATTTTGACTTTTACAGTCCTTGTAGCACCTTAAGATCAAAAAAAAAAACCTAAAGCAAGACACCAGTAACAGATGTGGAAAATGTTGATCTAATTTTAAATACCACATCTTAATAATGTCATTTGTGTTCCAACTAGTGTATCCCTTATATTTTCAGATGTGTCTTCCATTTTTATTATATCTTTTACTATTCTGAAAAACATCTGGTAAATAACTAATAAATCAAAATTAAGGACATTATGAAGATGAAATTTTTAGGAAAGGTAGATGGCAGAGCAACAAGTGTCCCATTCCATTGCTATTTGGAATTGCTTATAAGAGAATGAGGACTGGTAAAATTATGGTTTGGTTGTGCAAATTAACACCTCTGACAATTTCACAGCAAAAAGCATCAGAATGCTAGGCAGCATTCCCAACACATCAAAAATGCAGGTATTTTCCCATTTTACAGAGAGTACACAAAAAATAAATCTGAGGGGAAAATTTACTTCATTTGCTCAACCTCACAGCTATGAAGCGAAACACAGGACAATCGGAGCATAAAAATGCTGATTTGAACTGTCAAGTGACTATTTGCCACAGTAATCTTTACATACAAACAAACCTAAAAGACAGGAACAAGAATTTTGGTCTTGTTGGTCTTTTAGACCATTAAAATGTTCTTTGGTGTTCACTGTGATTCAGAAAGAAAACATCTGCTTTGCTGAACACCTCCACATGCTACAATCTCAGTTGTCACTGACTACTACTGATTTAGAGGCAACTTGTAAGACAAGTAAGTCTTGTAAGGTGTAAGGCAAACTAAGCCACATAAACTAATTCACAAATATTAGCTGCTTTAGGAATAGTATTTGTTTTCTAGATTAAAGCAGCATATTTTTCAAAAAATAAAAAAGTCAATATTTTTTTGTCATTATTTAATTCAAATTGTCCCAAAATCGCTCTTAGCCAAATGAAAACCCAAACAGCCTGCTAATCATGATGGATACAATAACTGAGTATAAAAGATTGCTTACCAACAGGTTTTTCACACACGAGACCATCTGCCATTGCAGTGCATGGATTCGCTTTCAGACCTGCCACCTCTGCTCTTTCTATATACGCACAGAAGCCAGAGTCATTTGGCTCTCCAGGAAGCCACTGCAGAGTTGTGTTTGTAAAAGGAGACATGTCATCCCACCCCCAGTAGGAGATGTTGATCTTGCGTAAACCTACCCAAGGTGAAATTTTCTATGAATCAGAATGAAACAAATGCGAGATAATTAGTTAAAATGCTTTCTTCTTTTTTGTTCATGTTGTTAAAACTTTTCAAACAGCTCAACAGCAACAACTTCCCATTTTGAGAGAATTCACCATGTTCTTTTCTCACTTTATCATCTCATCAGTCATTGTCCATACAGTTTTTAATCTTAATTTTTCTGCCTTTCTGAATGCACCCCTCCAAAAAACCCAGTAAAAACCCCACCCACTATATGGTTCTGTTCTACTAAAACCCATTTTTCTTCTGTTCAAAGTCAATTCTGATTACCATTATTTGATACAGCATCAGAAACCAGACCAAATGGTCATAACGAAATTGTTTGGGGTTGTTTTCTTTTCAGTGGCTACTACACTGATTACTAATTGCTAGGCCAACGTGGATGATAAAATACACGCAAGTTAACAGCAACTCACATAAATCAAAGTTGAAGAAAAAAACGGAATAAATATTCCATACTCAAAAGTCTGTATTGCTGATACTGATCAAAATCTTTATGCAATTCAGAGAGAGAGATGAAAGTGGCACATCCACAACCTCAATGCTACTAAACGCACATTAAATGCACTTTTAAAATTTATTTATAAGCTATAAAAAACCCTAGTCTAGAAAACATAAAAAGCATTAATTCTCAAAAACTATCAGTAAAATCACATGACAAATTCCAGTTATTTTTACTATTTTGTCTCTACACAATAAACAAAAGAAAAATCAAGATTTGGAGGAATAAAGGCCTTTCTTTGCCTGTTCCAGGATAAGTCTACATATACTTCTTGCTCCCATCACTGTAAAAAATCTTAAGATACTGAAATCAAACAGATTTCCTCATGTAATCTCTATGGAGGCAGTTTTCATTAACGCCACTTTGAACAAAAGGAACAGAAATATGGAGAGATTGTGGGCTGTGACAGGTATGTGGTAGTAGATGAACACCAGCGCACCAAACACTCCAGCTGCCTCACCAGGCAAAGGACAGATGTTGTCAGCTCCAAAGCAGAGATGTTGATCTGATTGTGAATTAGGTTCTCAATTGATTTAATTTACAGGCCACAGTAAGCAAAACACTCTAATGCACCTAAAAGGAACCTGCAGTTCAAGATCCATTTCATGAGTGAACCAAGTGTCACCGCCATCAACCCTCAGAGAGATCTTTCATCTTTGATCTCACATCTTTCTTTGCCCACTCATGTTTAAACCATAGCTGAAAAATATTTCAGAGTTCTTAAATCTACAACTAAGCAGAGCATTCCTCTTTTCCCCCTGCCTCATTAGATCAAACTGAACTATGAAGGATTATTCATTTTGCTTCAGAAATAACCGTGGCAATTACTTTTCTAAAAAAATCAGTAGGTAGATAATCAATATTCCTGATCACCCTAAAATGTAATCTCTATGTTTTTCTCTTCATTTGTCCCATCAGTTGGGAGCAGGATCAAACAAGATTTGCTACACACTAACAGACTTACAGATGCAAGAACAAACTTAAATAAAACAGACACTAAGAAATGCTCCATTCCATACGCAGTGATGCACTTTGGGAGACTCCTGAACAGTAATGAGAACACCCAGCAGAAACGCCACCACTCACCCTTGTGCCTTACTTCTCTATTTACTTCACAATTTCATTGCTATCCCAGGTGAAAAACTTTTCAGGTGACTGTTGGAGCTCCCACATTTTGGATACCAGAAAGAACGTGATGCAAGCAGTAAAAGGGGTACTTGGACATTTGGAAAGTGGTGTCTTACCTAGCTGCCTAGATTGCTGTATATGTGTGTGGTCCACATGCATCAGAAAAGCTTAGATATTTATGCATGTCTCTAGACATCTCTCTGTAGAACACTAAGCATACACACCAGGCACGTATAAAAAAAAAATGTCAGGGACTTAGGCAGAATAAATTGCTGACAAACACAGACCTAAAACAATCCTAAATGGCTACTTTGGGGCTGTGGAATTTAGCCAAGAGAACCTTCAATGTATTACTGTTTCTATTTCACTGCCAAATAATTTGGCCTCAGCACCAGTATACAGAAAAGAGAGATCCTATTCCAGCCATAGGGAAAAGCATGTCAGGCCAGTAATGAAAACTGATGGTGCAGCAGTGACATTTGGAGAACAAATCTTCTATTTGAGTAGGATTGTGTCTCGGAACCCTTTTAATGATGACAAAGTCCCAGAGAGGATCATGAAAGCCAGAGTAGCCTTAGGAGATAAAAGCAACACCCCTGAAATGAAAGACTTGTTGCAAAAGCAACACATACCATAGCCATCATAATGCCTAATAGCTTTAATATCTGGACAACTCACAGTCATCATGTCAGATATCTCAAATTCCATATGTACCATCTTTGGCTCTTTTCTAGTGTAACACATCAAAACACTGACCTGAAGACTGATTAGCATGCTATCAAATACACAACATCAAAGCTACCACCTTGCAGGCTCACTGATGCTGCTCTGGGCATGTTGTTAGGATGCCAAAAACAGATTATCCAAAACATTTTTTTTAAAATGTCTGATTAAAATACGGTAAATAGCTGAGAAGTAGGCCACCAAAATGCTCCAAGGACATGCTTAGATAATATGTTCAATTATGTGACATTAATTCCATGATGTGGTGAACTACAGCTGAAGTCTGCTGGCAATAGCAGAGATTGCATGTTGATATCCCCAAAGATTATCAGCAAAAAATGACTGTTGCACTGCATGAAAGCCAACAGGAAAAAACAAATAGCTATTAAAGAATTCAGGAAGTTCCACCTGTGATACCTGCAGCCACCAGTGTGCTATGACTATCAAGCTAATTTCTGAGGAAAAACAAAAAAAAAAAAATTCATAAACCTGGTTCTTATCTCTCAAACTGATGAAAGGTTCAGTCATAATAGCTGAGAGTCTCGAAGTACTTGAAGCAACTGAGGAACTTCAAAGGTGCTGAATGAGACTGCCAATCCAGTTTCTTCTTCAGGCTTAAGAAATAAAGAGGGTTGAACATCCTTCACTTGAAGTCTATGGTAGTTTCATTTAATGCAAAATTAATGTGGGAAACTGATTCCTTTACTTTGAATATCTTGCCAAAGATGCTTCTGAAGAGCATCTTCAGAGAGGAAGGAATGCAGACTGCCTGCTCTCTGTACCTAGAACTCACTGATGTAAGATCCTAGTTTCCAGGCCTCTTGAAAGATATCATCATCCAACCATGTGGGTGAAAAACACAGTACAAATCAACTCTTCACTTCAGAAAAACACTTGCTGACATGAAATCAGCACCTAATATGTCTAATTTTTTCTTCTGAAAAATACCATCTTCTTTATTAGAAGGCCAGACGATCTTTGCTCAACATGTAAGTGGGAAGAAACTTACTCCTCAGAGATTTCTGAAGACCTTTCTTTCTCAAAGCCTTGATGAATGTATATTTTCAAGATGCCACAAAACCACAACTGACAATCCTGTCCTATCCTCACTGTATTTGACATTTAGTAAGGTCTTCAGATTCAGAGTTGAAGAGAAGCCTGCAACTCATGCAGGTTCAGCTCCTTTTCTATTTGAGGAAGGACGAGAAGCTCCAACACACATGTGAATGACTACACATGTGAACGTGTACACGTGCAAGAACTTGTCAGTAAACAATGCCAGGACATAGTTCAGGAAATCATTCTTATTCAAGACACCTTTGTATCACCAGAGCAGGGCTGGCCTGCTGCTTAGCTTATTACTAGGGAGCCAGACACTAGGTGAGTGGAAATGTACTGAAACTTTTCCTGAGTGATTTGCCTGTGCCTATCTCAGTTCTTCAAGCTGACTATTGCTGTATGTCACAACTGTTGTATGTCACAACTGTTGTATGTCACAATTTTCCTGGGTGCTTTAAAGTAGTCCACACTTGCCGGAGTTGTCCATCACCAGGGTGAATGAAAACTCCAAAACCATGTGGTTTCTACCATTACAAGAGTTTTCCTTTAATGCCAAACGCATGATCATAGTCTGTTGCACTGGCAAGGAGGCAACAAGGTCATCTGGAGACCTTCACTGTCTAAACTCAGTAACACCCACTTCAGCTCTTGCCTCCTGGCAGAATCTATTTCAGCAAGGCTTGTATCTTTTGCTAGAAGCTGAAGATTTTATTTATTTCCTTCTTCATTGCTGTGGGAGAAATTAATTGTCATTTTTGTTTTAATAAAGTCTTTTTTCAGCCAAGCAGAAGAAAATATCTTAACATATAGAAAAATTTAGTAGCTAAAATAATAGCACATCATATTTTTATACGCTAGCTATCAAAATACTTCTTTATTTGATGTCTTCACTTCCCTAATACTTGAGCTTTATTACCTGCTACTATTACTATTAATGAATAATGGAAAAGCTTATGTTTTGCATAGACATGAGATTAAGCATTTGCTTTCAATCATAATCTTAACTTTGAATCTTTTAATCAAGATTCTCAACTGTATCTATGGAATGATCTTCTATTTATGCCTCTAAAATATTTTAACTTTTAAATACCGTTATCTTCTTAACTAATGATATATCATTTACTTCAGACATCGACGCTGAACATTTTTGCTCCCATCTATTGTTAAGACCTAAAAGCTGCATTTTACCTACATCATGATACATCCACAAAAAGTCACTAAAACAAGTTATATCTGTTTGACTAAATTATACATACAATTATTCTTTATAGGACTTAGAAATCATTTCAATTGCAAATTTCTATGTGAAATGGTGAAGTCCATAATATTTTGCCTTAGCTTTTCCTTCATGTGGGAAGAGGAAAGGATAGGGGGAGAACAGTGGATCACAGGAGCAAATCTGAATGCCAATCTACTATTTTTCTACTTTTATTCAACATGTATAGCCCAGAATTTGTTTAACCATGATTATAGAATGCTCATATTCTGGCTGTTCAAATTGAGACAAATTTTTTTCTGGAACACTATCACCCACCTTATTCTGAAAAATAATGTACACTTTCAAATGTTTCCGTAGAAAATTTATAAGGTATATCTATGAAAACTCCCATCATACATCATATACAACTCATTTTAAAACAACATTAACCATAACCAAGCTTACTCAGTAGCATTCTAGGTAAGTTAGCCATTTAAAAAAAGAGAGGAGAGGAAAATATCCAGAAATGATCAAAGTAAAATTTTACAGTGAGACAAAGCAATGCGATACACAGCAGGTGGCCAAATCCATCTTGAGAAAGCTTCTAATGGGCCTTACTAATGCTGCACAGAGAATGCAATCAAATATATCTTGAGAACTATTGCATAGCTTTATTGCACTCCATTATTTTAAATTTAGAACCACTCTGTAGAATATGCTTCTCCTCTCATCTATTTCCTTCTGGGCCAGTTTTTAGAATTCACAGTCCACCTTCGAAGCCATATACTTGTGCTTCAAATGGTCACGATTTATCTGTTTTTGTAGAACAAGCATTTATAACACTGATAACAAGTTGCCAAAAACCCTTTTAAGTGAAAAATCAACCTTTATGTTAAGTTAGAAAAAATTTTGAAATATTAAATTCTCAGACAAATTGCCAGACAAGGCTTTACTTTTATCTGACACACATATCAATAGAACCTTATTCTGTACTCACAACTACAATCCTATTTAATTGAACATAAGGCAGATTTTTAGCCGTTACAGGAATTTATTAAACATTAATCACTAATAACTTCAAAAATGTGCTCTTCTCTTATTCTAAACCACCCAATTTTAATTTTAAGTAGTAACTATGAACTATGTTAGAAAGGAAAGTTGTGTAACCTTAACTAGAGAGCTTGTACTTCATGTTAAATCCACTGTTTACTGTCAGGCTAAGTTGCTTTGAGATCTACAGTGAATATTTACAGTCATGACATTTTTCAGGCACTACTGCTGCCTCAGCACCAATTTAATGAGGGCTGAATAATTTGGAGACGAGTGAAGTGAGCAAGTCTACCATTACTGAATAGCCAATTACCATTGAGGCTCAAAATTTGCCTCTGTTTCTTAATTACACAAATTGCTAAGGAGTATATATCTTTCAGAAATTTATCCCCACCTTTATTTAAATCCCTTTTATTTTGGATCTTAAATTGTCATTCATTTTCTAATGTGTGCATCACAATTTGTTATCACCAAACCTCATTAAACTTTTCAAGAAGTGTTTGAACTCCCTGATTTCTAGGAAAACAGCTGCCCTAGGAAGAAACATACAATTAAATTTTGAAAATACAGTGGCTCCTTAGTGCTCACATCTTCACAACATTCGCAGTTTTTGGGAAGGGCCTGCAGTTAGTTTCCCTCTTTTCTGCATTGTTATGAACAACAAAATGCTTCCTGAAATAAAGAGCCATATGAGGAGAACCCATCCATTCTATTTACTACCTCATTGCTTTGTTTCTATTCTTTGTGCATCAATTCTAACTATGCTACATACTTACACATTTCATATTTTGTAAATATTTATCCAGTAAATAACACATAAGCAGTGGAAGCAAGCTGCATGTGTCTTTGTATCTGTTAGACACAAATGATGAAACCTAGATGTAATTAATAGTAGAAGTCATGTATTAGGTCATAAGAACACTTATTTCTCCTAGTCCTTTCAAGTTTTGCTGTTGTGGCACTGGTAAACAAAAACATGTAAAATCTGGCAAACTGAAAACACTACAACTTCCCCAATTTCCATCTGCAGAGATTATAGCTGTGGGACTTTGGTTTAGATACCCTTGAGTCGTCTTCTTCATAGGATTTTTTTTAAAATTAGGTTCTCTTCTAAGGCATCCAAAGTGAGTTGAACACTCCACTTTCTGAAAGTAGGAAGACAAACTCCAGGTGAACTAATGGACAGTCAATGTAAAAACTCTAATATGGAGTGCTGAAATAATCTATTAGACTTCCAAAACCACAACAGTAAAGTGAGACTGCTGGCAACTGTAGTAAAGAAACTAATTCAAGAAAAAAGTTGATGTCAGCTTCACTATAACCAAACATGCAATAAAACCACAAAAACATGCAGCCCTCTGAGAATACCTTGAGCTAACAAGGAATGACATTGCCATGCAATGCTCACTAATTAAGTGCAACCTACACGCAAGTGCAATTTATAAAGGATGCTTAGCCCTGAGAACAGGAAGTTAAAGTTGCAAACAGTTCTTATAATGAAAGGCATAGTTTTAAACTGTTCTCATCTTTATGCTTACTACATCAAAACTAAAGCTTCTCAGAATTTTATTGCATGCTAATAAGAAAATTATTATTTTTAGTTGAATCCCACAGTTGTAAGCAAACTCCCAAGAGAACTAATTGGACTTTTAAATGAATATACAACATTTGAATATTAGTAGGAACAATCAATTAACCTCATATTGCTGCTTAATCTACTTTGCAGAAAAAAACTGAATCTCCCCTTTCATAATATTTTGCTTGCTAGGTCAACAAAACAGCATATAAGAAAAAAATATCAAGTATCATTTTGCTTTAGTACAGGAATCTGCAGTCTATCCATTGTGTTTATTTTGGCATTCTCTTGAAGAATTTCATTTATTTTCAATGAAAAATATAAATTAGACTTCAAACTACTGGTGATAGTTTTGGAATACATCTGCAAATTCAGCAATGTTTTGACTTCGAACTACAAAGGTCTTTGTTTTGTCCCGTTCTCTTTAGTATCAAATGAATCTTCTCCTTATCTTTAAAAGGAGGCAATCTATTGATTTCCAATTTAGTACTGAAATTGAGAGAAATTATTGATACACAATGAGGCCTGGACAGGGTGTAGAGACAATTGCAGCCTCCTCCCTCTGAGTCTTTCCAAAGCATCGATGTTTTGTGTTGTTCTAAACATGATGAAGGAATTGTCCTAAATGTGTCCCAGAGCAAGGATTTTGTGTATTATAAAACAATCTACAAAATCCCACATTGTTTCTATGAACAATAAAGAATTTTTAAATCCTTCCAGGCAGTAGTATTAACTGAGACTATTTTAACAGTTTATAAAATACAGTTACCAAAATTGTTTTTCTTTTCTCAGTATAAGAATATTAAGTAAAGCAGAAATAAAAACAAATCCATATTCTTATTTCCAAGTGTTGCTGTGACACATTCATTAATCCTGAAAGCTTTTGTTTCACATAAGCAAAATATTTGAAAGCCTTTGATATTAACCACACAAGTCAAACGCCACCATAGATAATACAGATTAAAGGCACAGCGTTCACTTTACTCTGACTACATTTGTGAACTCCACACCACCACCAGTTACAAACACAAGCCATCTAAAATGAAATCTCACTCCTTAAATCATTATGATTGCAGTTTGAGAGGAAAAGGCAGACAAAAGAAAATCAAGATGTTTCAGAGAGCCTCTGTCATGCCTGATAAGACATTTTAGCTGTCTCACACAGAATAAATCTAACTGGACAGACAGAAATGAAAAAAAAGTGTTGCTTTTTTTTTTTTTTAAATGCCACTGTAAACATCAGCATAATTCATGGTACCATTTCATTAAAGATTCGGGTAACTAAATGATCATTTAACCCAAGGTATACTTTCAAAGCACATACATTTGTCTACAATTGCACAAACTGTATGTGAGGTATCTCAAATTTACATCATCACATTGGCT
>VZZY01001637.1:245-38552 GCA_013400335.1 Eurystomus gularis
TGCCATCCTGCCTCTTTGGACAGATAATCCTGATATTATTATTATCCCTCTCTCTCTTCCCATCTAGTTTAAAGTCCTATCAATCAGCACTGCAACCTCTTGGGCAAAGACCCTTTTCCCGCTTTGAGAGAGGTGTCTCTCATTTAAGGTCAGCATTCCCGGTGCTGTGTAGGCCTTCCCATTATCAAAAACCCCAAAATTGTGGTGGTGACACCAGCCCCAGAGCCATGTTCTTCTGTTCCCTCCATTGTTGCTGCTTTCAGGTGGAAGGAGGGGTGAAAAAATAGCCTGTGCTCCAGATTCTTTCACCAACCTTCCCAAGGCTCTAAAGTCTCTCTTAATTATTCTTGGACTATGTTCTAGTGCTTCACCTCTGCCCACATGAACAATTAGTTGCAGATAACAGTCCGAGGACCTCACTATGCTAGGAAGCTTCCTAGTGATGCCATTAACTCATGCTCCAGGGATACAGCAGACTTCCCTGTGATGAGGGTCTGCACGGCATACTGGACCCTCTGTACCCTTCAGAGCGGAGTCTCCTACAACTAAAACCCTTCTTTTCTTCTTCTTGTGTGAGATCACAGCTGTTGATCTCTACCAGGGTCTGTAAGTTGCAATTAAAAAAATATTGATCTAATAACTATTGTACTTAAGTCAATAATATTTCAGTGGGATTTGGGTTTTAAATGCCAGGTAGGATTCTGAGGGAGTTTGACGGGGAGAGGAGGAAGCAAACCTATACAGTAACAGCTGATAAAACAATACTAAAGCTAGAGACAAGTGAACTTCACCAAGCTCAGAGTTTGAGTTCAGGTCTGATAAGCATTCAGAAGTCCAGGGGCTTATCAAGGCTTATCAGAAATAGCTAGATCCTCTCAGTCCGCAAAACTGAGCTGTAAATCTTGCAAGAGATCTCAGTTTCTGGGTAGACCCACTTCACAGACAGAGTATTTAATTGTATTTTAACATTTTAATTATCACTCTGATTGGGACTTGGTAGGCATGTGAAAGTGAAAAGGAAAATGAGTATGCCATTTTTAACATTTCATAAAGATTCCTCAATCAAAGTTTAAATTTTCTACAAAAGAAACAGCAAACCTTCCATTTTGGAATTGGATCTGAGATAAGTGCAGTGTTTTATTTGCTTGTTTTTTGTAGCTCTATTTATTATCCAGACCTAGTCAAACTAATGAACCACAAAAAAGGATATTAATTTTAGAACTCACCTAGCATTGTTCTGGGATCTGCTGAAAATGCCATCAATAACAGAAAATACATCTAGCATGAAGGCAGCCTGTCAACAAGATGACTGAGTCCTGTACTCTCAATTTGGTTATTTTAGCTCACATACGATCTTATTAACATGGATATATCTGAAACAATCCCCGTGGACATAGTCATGAGGTTTGGCAAGACCTAAAGCCAAGATAAACTATCCACATATTTCCACAGGTCAACATTATTTATTCCCTTCAAGAGAGGAGATGGTGATGAGCAGGAACTTGCTGAAATTTGTGTCCTGGGCACATCACACAAGCTATCCAATAACACAGCTTTTTATTTAGCATACCCAGTATTTTGGTCAGAAATTTTAGTTGCTATTTGTTAATACTCCAGTTTGTTTTTTAAGGGATTTCTCAAGTATGAAGATAAACAGGGTTTCCAAATCACGTCACCAGCTTTTAAAGCAGATTGCCTTTGAAACCTTCAGAAGTTCTGCTTGGACAGAGCCACTGATTTGACAACCTCTGCTTCATCAGACCCTGTATTAGAGATACAGACCTGACCTCTCACTATCTGCCAGCACTGCCTGTTGCAAGACTTTTCTGTCAAGGGAGACATACTGATATTACCGAAAGATGGAAAGCCTCACTGTTGCTATTACTTGTTTTGAAGTTCTTCTATCAGACACCATTGCTGTTTTCTTTCTTCTAAAAGCTCTTCACTAGGCTTTACTTCACAGTGAACAACAGTGAATAGCTTTCATACCTATCTTGCCTTTCCCATCTACTGCCTTCTTCTCACAAGAAGAAAGTATAAACATTGTGGGTTTGTGAGAAGATTTCATTTAGCAGCTGCTTCAATATTCACTGAAGCCAACAAAAAGTTCCCATTGACCTCAGCGCCCTTTGATTTTTTTATTCTGCAAAGTAACAAAGTTTCACAGGGAACGTTAGAAGACTCTCTTTTTGTTATTAGTCTTTTTAAAGACACAGAAAAGACAGGTGTTACCAGTAATTTGTAAGTCTGGCATATCTTGCAATATCTTATGCAGTCTGTTATCTACAAATAAAAGCGTGATTGCAAAACTTTGTATCCCACCTACCACCGACTTCAATTGGCTTTATGAAAACATCTTCCCGTGTCTGAACAATGTTCTGCAGAATGGATGAATCTCAGGAATTACAGTACCTACTCCAAGCCTTGGATGGTGGAGGTCTGTGGGAAGGGGCTAGTCTACTCATAACAGTCCTAATGCTATCAATGCAAAATAGTTTTCTTACCACCAACCACTCTTGGGATTACAGAGGTGAGAAGCAAAACTAAAAGAATTTTTAAATACAAAAGGATACCTTTAAGGACCAGAACTGCCATGAACATTTTGATAGTTACTACCCCACTGACCAAACCCCAACTACACAATACACTACATAATAAACATGTGATTTCAGCCCACAGCACCAATTACTACATTCAGAAAGTTCTGACACTGTCATTTTTTAATACATTAGAAACCACTGACCTGTCTCTGCATTCATATACGAGTGCTTAAATGTTCCCTCTTTCAGCATTTTTATGCCAATGAACCTTAGCTAGGATTCTGAGGTCATTCTGGCATGTGAAGATAATTCACATAAAATTGTCATTACTCATTTGAAGGGAGACAAATGACTGTACAGAACTGTGTTTTTCATAGGAATCGAAAAGGCACAGAATATGAGCTGAAATGTCCAACTCTGAGTTACTTAGGTCTAATTCTATTCCAAGTTACAAATGATATATTAAGCTAAAAAGCCAAAACTAGTGTATTTTATGAACAGGAACTATGAAGATTTGCAAATAGCACATAAGTATCAGCTGCAGATTTCTTTGTTTTAATTTCTTACAGTGATGTTAGAGTGACATTAGACATTTGCTTTCCCAGTCATAGCTGGGTGGTGTTTTTCCCTATGTGAGCCAATAGTGGGGGGAGTATTTTTAAATTTTTTTTATATATGTATATACACACATATATATATTTATGCATAGATACATGCATATATAATTATACTTATGAATATATACATAAATACAGTATATAAAAACAATCTCACTTGAAAGCCCAAGCACTGAAACCCAGAAGTTTTCTACTGAACAGAAGCTAGACAGAGAGAATGAGTAGGCACAATGCTGACTCCCTTGTAGCGTTCCAGTAAAAGCTGACCTGCAGACACTCTTCTGTATGAGTGGGAGGTAAATCTGCTTCTATGTTAACTTAATCTTTGGCCTTTCTCAAACAGACACTGTGATTGCTTCTCTGTGCTGCATTTTTTTACATTTAATATCTTCACAGGAAGAATACTGTTCCAGAAGGACCAAGTCTAAACCACCAAATAGATTTCACACTGGACTGGACCACTGATTAGATGGAAACTTCAATCCCAAGGGTACAAGTTTAGTGCTTTATTCATTCTTCTGTATCTATTATTTATCAGCAAGGAGAGAAAGCAAGATCTTGCAGTTTAATGCAAAGTCGTAATCTTTCAGATAACAGAGTCAAAAATAAGCTGAAATGAGTGATTGAAATGTGCTCAGTCATTTCATTACAGCCATCACTAGACAGCAGTGTGACATCAGACTGGTTTTCCCTCCAAAGATCGCTTAGCTGGAGGAACCTGAAAAATGAATTAGGCCCTTCTCAGTGGAGCATGGGTTACAAGGACACAGTCCAGACCCATTGAAAAAACAGTGTTGGCAAAACTGAACTTTAAAAGTCTTGTTAGAAAATTAATCTTGGTTTTACCTTGTCTTAATAAAGATCTTGTGAAAGAATAAGCAGAAACAGTTTAGTTTAAAAGCTTCCTTGACTGGAAGGTAGGTCTGAGAGGGAGCAGACAGGAAGAAGCATAACTTTCAAGCATACTTGCTGGAGGAAGAGTACAGCCCACGTACAGAACTGATGGCACTTTGCTATTAGCATGCAAAGCTATATTAAAGGACTAAGATATCAATGAAAAAATCCAAGGTCCTGTTACCTGGATCTATTCCTCCCTCTCTGCTACAGAAAGAGACTGAATGTTATACTAACTGGAAGCATGAAATTATTTCACTAGCTAGAGTGAAACTTTCTGCAACTACTCCCCTGATAACTAATCATTGAACTCCCATGATGGCCACAAAGCATCCTTCAGATATCCAGGATGTTCATGCTCTTTATGAACATCCTGAATTATACATGGAAGCAAATGGAAACACATCACGGTTCTCCAGCTGGTATAGTATATACACATCAAACTAATACTACCTAACATACTGGCAGCCTTATTCTGCATCAAGTGAACTTCAAGTAGATTTCCATGTAGAGTGCAAGAAGGTAATTGGACCTGTCCCAACTAAACCATACATCCAAAAGTAGAGGTGAAGATTTAATGGAGGAACTTGTAATTACCTAGCCACATGCAAATTATAGTACATTTTCCCCAGGCTACTGCTGCTGGCTATCTAATCTCAGCCACAGGGCGGATCTATAAATTCTGCAGTTCCCTAGTCTCTCCCTGTGAGAGGCATCTAACCTTTTTTCACTCCCTTAGTACAGATTCTCTTCAAGTAAATCTAGTCCAACAGTCAGCCTTTTAGAGTTATCACAAACTATAACATGCAAACATCTCTGGATCTGAAATTAATTCCAACTCCTACCCAGCACTTCACAAGCTCAATCCCTCCACCCCCAAAAGAGTTTCTTACCTTCCCCCCATCTGGCTCTGAAAACAGAAAACAAATCGATTCATCTCCGAAAAAAAGTTTTCAACAATTTCTCAGCAACATAAGGAATCAAGGAAACCAAAGTCCATCTGGATGTGGATGACAGGAATATGAATTTGTTACCCAGAGAGAGACCTGAATCTATATACTTATATAATCCCTACTGAGGTCAATAAGAATAACAGCAAAACAGATAGTTACTATCTTTTTATACATGGTAACATCTATATTTAATCTTACAACACAACTAATGTACCCTATTTCATTTCCATTCTTACTCTGAATGCACAGTTACTCTGCATCTTAAAGTTTCCAAAAGTCCCTAGGAGAGTTTGCTGCTTCATATTAATATTAATAGTCATATCCTTACCTCCTAGGATTTACTATTCAGACTTTAAGATTCTGTCTTTGGAGTAATGTCTTCACATGTAAAAGTCTTGTTCTTCAGCTGCATCAGCATGTCTACTGTGTTTCATTGCTCACGTGATTTAATCAAAAGCACCCTAGCTTTATCACTTCTGAAAGAATAACCAATTGCCACTTCTTCTGTCCTGCTACCTGCAGGCTACTGCTGCCTCTGAGGTGAAGCAACATGGCAGAACATCACAACATGAGAAACGTCTAGGTTCTCTGCAAGAAAACTTCATCCTTGAAACCACTCATCATTCATCTTTACCTTTTCTGAATCTGATGGCAGACATTTAAATCTCCACCTATAGACTAATCGGGCTTCAGATGAAGGATTTCCAGACTGATGGAGTGTATAACCCCTTTCATTCTTTGTAGCCTGAGGGCAAATTGAAGCCTGAATCACTGGAGAGTCTGGAAAAGGCAAAAACGCTTGGGACAGACAATGTTTCCCCCCAGTTTTTAAAAATAAAGTTACTTCTTATTTTCTTCAGAACAGATCCAGAAGACACGTTCCTTGACCCCTGTGATATCAAGTCAACTAACTGGAGCAGCTTAGCACGCAAATATGTAACTATGAAAGAACACAGTAAGTGTCACATATTTGCTCTCCGGGCTTTCAAAAAAATTAAATCACCGTTGTTGTTACGAATTGCAGCATTGTATTTACGATGGGATATTGATCTCAATTTTCTCTCCTTCACATTGAAATAATGCAATTGCTTACTTCACTATGGGAAATCAGGGGACTTTAAATCCTTTTGAAGAATAGCTGTGAAATCTTCAGTTTTACATAGTATTAATCAGGCCTGAAGTCAAGTGACAGAAAACCAATAGTGGTGTTTTAAAGTGAGGTGGGAAAAACTGGAAGTCTTATCAGATTCTCTGCTGTAATATCAGTGATGTATTTGCCCCCAAAGTCCAGACAGGAGCAGAGCATCTGGGAGAAAAGCCACTGGGAACGCACACAAAGCAAACACCATTTCTCATGGGCTCCATCTGCAGTAAATATATGCAGAAGGGCAGGTGGACACTGTCCACAGTATCACTTACAATGAAGACTAGTTTTTCTGCTCACTGCTCTCAGAGATCACACCTGAAAGCAGCAGAAGAGAGCCTATCTCAAGAGAAGTGCAGCTGTGGAAGTTTCACTTGGAAGGAAGGCACAGTGAAGAGATCTTTCACTGAAACACACATCCGTGTGGCCTCAAAGATTCTAGTTCTATAATTATGGCAGACGCTGTCCCTTGCATGCCTCGTCATGCTCCATATCTGCCCAGCTTCTCAGAGCTCAACAGGGAAGAAAAACCTATAAAGATGCAGTTACATTCTTATCACCTAGCCCAGTGAGGTTTTGTTTCAGAAGATAGTAAATGTACCAAATTTATTACCGCCATTAGCATTTTCACATTGCATTAGCAAACAATGCTTGCAAGGAGCAGAAAAGTACATGGAATTCATTAAAGCCTTCTGGGTTTGGAATACTGGGACACGGAAATAACAATAGATCCTGCAAGGAAGGAAGCAAAATTTGCTACCTGAGACCCACAGAAATCTCAAAGAGGGGAAAGCAGAAGGGCTGAATTTTTTAGAGATGTTCAGCTATACTGAAGATCATGAGTAGTTTTTGAATTTTCAAACCAGCGACAAAACTCCAAGGAATTTTATCTTACAATATGTAGCAGCTGCGGTAGAGGTTTTTCATGCCCTTTAACTAGTTTTCTGGAGGAAAGAATGAGCATATGTGTTCTGATAGTGTGGCAAGAGAGCTGCAGTATCATCAACAGCTGACACTGCAGAACAGTTTTCATCATTTATTTAAACTGGTCTGAAGCATATTCCATTCTCATAGATCCAGCTGTGAAGATACTTATCATATCAGCTTCTTTGGTCAGCTTCTTCCCACACATCCTTGAACTCATTCCTGCTTCTCTTCAGTGTTTACAGTCTTAAGATTTCTGCAGATTGTTATCACATCTATTAAGCTCTACAACAGAGAACTACAGACAAGGAAAACAGTGAGCTGACCTTACAAGGGCTGCATCTGTCCTCCTGAACAACAGAAAACCACACAGAGTCAGGAGAGTCAAAAAGTTAAAGGGAAAGGAGTAAAGGGAAACAACAGTTTAGATAACTGAACTGCTTACTGAAAAGAGTCCTGTATGATATAGTCATTAATTTAATTGGTCTGGGGAAAGAGTGGAGAGAATCAATGATCAAGTCAAGAAGCAAGTACTAGAGTTTATGAATAAGGCATTCATTTTGGTTCAAACACAGCAGATAAATAACAGGCCTATTGGATAATTTTGCCTTACAGCCTTATTTGCTAACTCATACTAGATTTAAAACAAAATGATAATAAAATAAACAAAACTCTGTAGAACAGAAATTTCCTAATTACTCTCATGAGAATTTTTAAGACTAAATCTTTGCTATCCTTTCAGTCCTGTGAGCCCAAATGGCAGAGATCCTGTACTCATTGAAACTCTAAGCACAGCTTCTTCTCTGCAGCATAAAATCATAACAAATAGGGCTAGAAGGGAGCTCAACAGGTCAGCTAGTCCATCCTCCTCCCCAAGGCAGGATCAACAATACCTGCATAACTCCTGGCAGACATTTGTCTAATTCTCTCTGAAAACCATTAGTACTAGAGGTTCCCCAAGGCAATCTGTTTCCATACTTTACCTTCTTTGCCATTTGGATGTCTTTCCTAACATCTAATCTAGTTCTTCCACACTACAATTCATAAATGCCTATTGTTTTCCTAATCAAGAACAGAGTAGCTTTCTCCTTTCCTCACTGCAAGCACCTTTAAGAAATGTGAACACTGCGAATCCACTGCATAAGCCAGGAGGAGATACGGAGCAACAATGCTGATACCACCTCCTCACATGTTTGGGGACAGGCCAAAAGAAACCTGTTTCAGCAAGAACTATACTGCTATCAAATTTTGTCTTTTTCCAAGCATGAGTAGATGGCAGGAAATTCCACAACAGAACAGACTAAGCACTCATCAATTCCCAGACCTCTCAAAACAGTAAGAATAAAACCTAACAGAAAAACTTAATCAAGCATTAAGACAGAATACATAAACAGGGTACTGGTGGTTCTTTTTTGTGGATTTTCCCATGCTGAGAAAATAGGAAAGCGATTTTTGAAGTACACAGTAAGGGGCAGGACTGCGCTTCAGGTAGAGATGTGGGGGTTTGTGTATTTGTACACATTTGTGCACATTTGTACACATATTAGGGACATTTTCTTCGGGATCTGTATATCCCATGTGAACTACAAGTCTCAATATATCAATGTTTTCAGTATCTAGGCATATAGCTGTCCTGTAATTTCTATGCCAGACAGTCTGCTTAGATGTCCAACAGTGATTTTAACAAGTAGATACCAAGCCCTTCACTAGTCTGTGTTTGTTCCTTCTTACCTTCAGAAGCCTGGGTATATAATGTGGATGTGGGTCAGTCTTCAGCGGGATTTTAATTTCATTGTGTACAGTCTTTTCATACAATTTGCTGCTTTTCTGCCCCCTATTTAATAACCCATGTAATTAAGAAATATACAGAAAGAGGAGCCTCTTGGGTCTAGAATTAGCAAGAGCTGACTGCTTTGTTCATCTGAAATTAAGCTAAAAGCAACTGTTAGGGGAGACCTTCATATAGAAACACCCAGAGGAGCAGAGGATATAATTCTTTAAAAACAAAACCTTAAGTGCACTGGAAAAAAGAATTTTCATCATGACTAAAATAACAGGCCTTCAAACTCAGTGTTGTACAGCTATGAATAGTTAGCTGAACATCAGCATTTTAACTCCCTCAGCACATTCATTCCTTACTGCGGAATCAAATACCTTTCCAAAGAGAGTGCAGATACTCATGTACACAATATTCATTCTAACATCATAATATTATAATCAAATCAACACTTTAGTAAATAAGCCTAATCTTTGAATGTTGCTGAAACCCTGCAGGGCCAGGAGTTTTTCTCTATGAAGCAAGAGCTCTTGAATAGCACATTTTTGAAGTAATCTACATTTTTAAAATCATTGTGTTCATTATAACACTCCTGCTAGTTTTATTTTTCTACCTTATACCGAGCTGCATTTTTAACTTGTTTTGATAAATGAAAGATGGAATAGCCTTACATTATAAGGCTGATTCCCACTTGTTGCAATCATGAAGATGATGGTCCCATTTTCATACTGATCTTGTTTTAAATTGGATATACAGAGCTTCAGCAAAATCTTAACTATGATTTTCATCTCCCCTGTAAGCCACATGGAGTCTCCAGGTTCAGAATAAAGACAATAGAATTTTTTTTAAAAAGGCTTCCTAAAATATCTTCATCCTTGTGTCTAAATGTGTTGATAATTCCCAGCCACACTTCACCCTGTAAAGCATATCAGACAGGTTTGGGTTAAGCCACTTTATGAAATGAGAAAAGAGGTCCAGCTGTGAAGAGATGACTTGCTCCTCTACTGGCTAATTAAAATCAGACTAAGAGGTGGGATGATCCTCGGCACTTCTTGCCATTCCATTTCTCTCACATCTCTCTGAAAAAGCTTCCAATTATATTCTAAAAAAATTTGGCAATGTCAACTATGAACTTGTGGACTGCTTCCTACTTTCTCTATGTCTCTTCAGCCCCATTTTCTCCAACAATAGATGCATACTATCCTGCCTCCTCATAATTTTTTGCCATTTTCACTCCCACATTCAAATCTCAATCTCTTCTCCTGCCTGCCAAAGAGTATTATAGTAATACTCCCCTCTGATCAACAGGCTATGGACAGTTTATTTTTCTCCCCTAAAAGTCTTTGGTTTTTTGATTGGTTGGTTTCTTTTTTAATGACAAAGACTCTTTCCACTTCATGCCACCTCATGCACACATAGGTATTTTACAGCCTCACTTCTTCTGACCACAGGAAATCTACCTTCTACAATGCCATTCTGGCTCTCTGCATCTAACACATTTCATACAGCTCTTCAATCACATTTTAACCATCCTCTGCCCTAGCTTTTGCTTCTATCTAATGTCAGAGTCAGTCCTCATATAAAACAGCACAGGTGGAGCATGGAAGAGAAAGGAACAGCCCTAGCTCTAGTCTTGTGCTCCCATAAATTGCAGGACCCATTCCAGCCAAGGGTGCTATTTTTTCTCTTCCAAACTATGAATCAGGACAGAGGCAGAAATACGGACTGGATAGTGCACGCAGTGATTTGCCTGTGCTGGTACAGGAAAGTCTGTCTGTGCCAACTGTGCACTTCTGAGATGCAGGGGTTTTACTAAGCACTTCCTGCATACTCAGGAAGCAGGAATGGGAGATGCAGAAGTTAAAAGAGGAAAGAAGAAAGCATATACAAGAAAGCAGAGACAAAGAGGCATGAAAGCAAGCTCCTGCTACCAGAAGGTGGTAAGTGGTTCTCAAAGGAAGAGCCCATTCTATGCTGGGAGGAGGAATGGAGAAAATTCAGCTGGCTCAGTTAGCCCCTGGAGCCAGGGGGGAGCAAGAAGGCAGAATAGCACAAAATGAGCTGCCGTAGGTGCTAAGGAGAGATAATGGAGGGTTTGACTCGTGCCACAGACACAGGCAACACCTGGGGAGAAGAAAAGCCTCACCTTGCTTTTGCCATGGATTGTATTCACAATTGTGTTACATGGTCTTGGCGCTTTCAGCTTTTAGGATGCATGTGTTCTTTATACTTTGCTCCATATCTGTACCACTAAGACACAGGCTTTTATTTTCAAACATCATCTCTGGGACTGGGGTTTTAAAGAACACACCTTACACTGCAAGCAATAAAAGTCACTTAAGAGAATAATAAAATTATGAAAGCCGGCTGTAGGCCAGTACCATATGTTGACAGTGCTACAGTGGCAATGCAGAGAACTGCTCTGGGAATCTGTCACCGTTGTACTCTCTGTTACAACTGTCATGAAGTAGTTTCCTTTCGACTTAAAGGCCAGTTTTGTTAATTCTATTGAATATCAGTTTTACGACACAGAAGTGATATTAACTCACTGGCAGTACAAGTTCTTGACATGAATACCATCTTTCTTACGGAACTGTTCTGTTAGCTACATATTATTTTTTCATGGTTGATGCGGCAGACCTCGACAGCAGTGATCACAATAATTTTCAAAATACTGTAGCTTGCCCCGGATGTCCTCTGTTTCCCAGATCCATTTGAAGAATGATTACTTCAGGGAAGCTTGGGTCATTTCAGTTGCCTCCCAGTGAAGTGTCTGGCCTTAACTGTTTTACCAACAGACATCCCTAACATTGGTCTTTCTTGCTGCACTGGGTCAGTCTGAGCAATAACACATGCTTTGCCTCTGAGCATGATCTGTATGTTAAGCTAAACAGAGGTTTTAACATTTTAGCAAGTTTGTGCAGGTTTCAGCAGTTTCTCCACTGAAGCTGGCAAGGAATCCCATGGTGTTTGTAAAGTTTCAGTTTTGCTATGAAATGAAAATTGACATTTCTGCACAACACTAAATTCCCACAATTAGGCTTAAATTGAAGTTCTACTGTATTCCCTAGAACTAAGGTTTCCAAAACATAAAGGAAAGCAATATTATGCTAAATACCAATTCTGTCCCCTCTCACGCAATAATCAGTTTGCAATCATGCCATTCATTCTAATGGCTTTGCATACATTTCTTGTTAGAACTGTCACATAAAAGGCTTACATTGGAAACCAAGCAAGTTGGCTCTTTCTCTCTAATTCCAAAGGTATTCAGAATCACTGGTATTAACTGAAATGTATTTTCAGGACTTGATGACACAGTTAATTTCATTACAATTGATCAGAGAATGAAATAGCACACACATAAATATAATATGCACACAGAGCTCACTCTTAAGGTTGTAACATCAAATACTTAAAAGTTAGGAGAGGCCATTAAGAACCCCATGTAACTTGAACACCTGTCCATTGTGCCTATACATAGATATAACACCTGAAGATATAATTTATAATTACACGATTTAAAAATATTTTCCCTGCAAGCCCCCCGCCATATTGCTATAGTGCAATAGGCAGCACTTACTTAATGAACAGCTATTCAATATTCTGTTGTCTCATCACTGCTTAATGCATGACCTAAATTTTATTTACTGCTCCCTGTTTAAACCTTGCTCTGCAGACAATTACTCTTGAGCCTTCTACTGTGCCTGTCAGTACAGTATTTAGCACCCACTATGGAGACTGTCAGTCTGTGCAGTTACAATTTGGGGAAAAATCTTAAGTAATGTAGAACAATTATTAATGGAAAGCATCACTTGACTTCAACAGCAGACAGTGCTACTGAGGCAACTTCTAAAATGGGGACTTCTGAATCACATGCACACACTTTTTCATACTCAAGGACCTCAACACCTCAAGGAATATACACACTTTAAAGACAACCAATCTCTGCTATAGTTTTGCACTGATTCAACACTATACAGATAGGGACAAATTAAATACTGACCTGTTCTACAAGAACTCATGACCATGCTATTCTGTTTCAAAGAAAACCAGAAATTGCCATAAAAGTATCTGTGTACATGGAGAAATGCAACAGAGAAGAACAAAAGGCAGGATCAGAGGAGGAGGGGGAGAAGGGACACAGGGTGTCTGCACATGCTGTAAAACACAGCTTTTACTGTAGAGAAGCTCTGCATGCCTGTGCTGGGAGGGGTCAGCATCCCAGGAATGTCCTTTGGTCTTCCTTATTTTTGAAGACAGGCAACTAAAAATGCTCTGTGCAAACTTAACAGGGCAACTGAGAGAAAAGCAACTCCAAGAGTTCTAGTGTTACTAAGCATACCAACAGCAAACTGCAGTCAAAAAATCAAACCACAGCAGTAATATCTCATGTAATGTCTCAGTACCCAAACTGCAGCACTGGTATTAACATTTCATACAGGCAAGCTGCTCTATCTACATTAAAAAAATAGAGAAGTCAAATTCAACTCCAAGCACAAAGTTTCCTTGGCTAGAAAGCGGTTATTTTTTTACAAGGTAGGCTGGAACACTTCTGCTTTATTCTAAGTTATATCCCAACCTTCCACAGATCCTTTATTCAGTCACAGAGTATTTCCAGACTCATAGAGAGCTTTAGAGCTTGACATGTCAAAATACTCATTGTGTTTGGGTTTCTAGAGGCCAAGGACAATCCTACAGCTGAAACCACGCACTACAAGACTACTAAAGCTTTTACAATTACTTTACAGTGCAGAATCTGCTTCAGGGAACCAAGGATAAATAGTGACATGTCTATTCTATATGAACATGTGAATACGTAAGTGAATCCATCTGTTCACCTACAGGGACCAGGTACCAAATAAAATTTAGCTGCTTACCTACCACTATTACAAGGGTCAGAATCTTTTAAGAACAACAGTAAAAATCATACTGCTAACTATTTTAACTACAATGACCACCAACAGGAAACCTACTGAATAGAAGCACACAAAAGAAACTACAATTTTTGAAGCACAAGAAAGGTTTCTGAAAATACAGATCACTTGTGTATTTATCAAATAATAGACTTCTATATAGTTTAGCATAAAACATAAAAAGCTCTTTTAAAAGTCTCTAAAAAGCTTTGGAGCTTCCTATGGCTACACACAGTTCAATAGGAATGATTTGATCTACTTTTTGGAAAGGATATTAGCCCATCTTGAAAACCACATTTGTAGAAGAATGTGTAGAAATGCATATGGTAAAGTAATTCACTTGATAGCAGGGATAGCATATGAAGAGGATGTTTTTACAATAAATATTGGGAAGAAAGAGTACAGGTTGTTTCCTATGCTGCTAAGCAGATATCTTAAAACCTGATTTCATAACCAGCAATGACAGATGGAAAAGGTTGCACTGATTACAGCAGCTCTGGATTAGCTTTGCAAAAATTCAGAACTTGCAAAGGGCCAGAAATTGGTTGCATCAGATGAATCTAGATTCAGGCACTTATATTTGGATAGCTGGAGGCCAGTGGTAGTTTCATCTAGGTATGTGAAAACATGCAGAAGAACAGCATGAAAGAGAGCATGAAGCACAGCCCCACCCTGCTCTTACTGTGTATAACCTGCTTGGAAGGTGCAAGGCTACTGTATTTATTTTTCTTGCTGTATGCCTTGGGGCAAAAAATGACACCATCTGTTTCTGTTTATCTTCCACATTTATTCTGAGGTTTTGGCTCCCTTCTGATCATGATTCACGTAGTAGTTATCCGATATCTTTTCTCTGTGCTGCCATTTACGCAGTGATGTGAAGAGTCTTGCTTTCCCTTGAAAAGTCAGTCAACCACCACTATGGACTGACACCTTTCAAGATGTAATTTATACTAGCTAAATATAAATACAACTGCAGCAAATGATGTTGTTGGATGTATGTTCTCTCTTTCATGTTAATGTGTTCAGTTAATTTAGCATCTGCTCTATAAATACCACTTCCTCTTTCCACATCATCCTAACAAAACATCAGTATTTCCACATGATGATGAATATTACTACTGTAGGGAACTCTGCAAGAAAGGAATTTTCTGTGTTATAGGATCACAAAAAAACAAATGGCACTTTACGCTGCAAAGGGCCAGCTAAAGGATAGATCTTAAGAATTGCATTCCCCTGACCAGTGGATCTAAGAAGACAGCATTGTTCAAACTTGGAACCTTTTGTCTTCAGCACTGTTAAGTTTTTATATTTTGCCTTTGGAAGGTATATATCCCTGTGTTCCTCTGAGTTCATCTCACAGTCAGTCTGATGAGTAGCACAGAGAATTCTTAGATGATGCATCAGTTTGCTTTCCTCTCAGATAGATTAAAAGGGCTACAGAGGGGGGATGTGAGAACAGTGCTTAGGGAACAAAGAAGCAAAGAAAGGAAAACACTTCCAGAGTGAAAATTAAAAGAGAAATACCGTAGTAATGGACAAATTAGAAATAATTAGGCAGACAAAAAGATCAAGAAAGCAAAGGACTGTTTCTACAATAAAGTTGTGACGATATAAACCAGACCAACCAGATGTGACGCACAAAGAAGGCAGTAGATCTAACACATCAAGGTTCACCCATCAGCAAAAGGCACTTGGCTAATATTAGCCGTACTTTGCCTGAATCATTTTTCTTGCAAAACACACTCATTTTTCTGATCGTTTAAGCCCTTTTGTCTTCCTGTTGTTAGCTGCCTTTTCAAAAGATGCTAGCATTTCATTTCCACAGCAGTCTGGAAATATTTCACTGTACTACAGCAGGGCTCTCTAGGAACTAGGAATACATGTGCCTTCCTCTCTTTTCTTTTCTTTTTTTTTCCTTTCTCATTGAGGAAGGCCCTGAAGCCATGTTCTCATTAAATCTTTATGGGTTTTTAAAATAGGAAGCTATTGTCCCATATACCTCCTTAATTATGCACCAATCAAAAAGTTTAAAAGAACAGCTCTGCCAGTGACAACTAGGAGGCAAGCAAAAGGAAAGGAACCTAACTTATGAATTACCATTTAAGTTTTTTCCTTTTAACACAGGAATCTATGGAAGCATGAAGATGGCTTAGCACAGGAAAGGGAATACAGGCTCCTGAGGGAAGAAAAGGTCTATTTTCTGACAAATTTTTATTCCTATTTAGAAGACATATGCTATTATTTACTGCCTCAAGTAGGCTTCATGATACTCATAAAACAAACATAATCAAAACAGACTTTTGAAAAACTCTTTAACTTCAAGTGTCCATTTAAAGACACCTGGAGCTCAAGTACTAGAAGTGAGTGACTTTAGAAATAAAGTAGTTAAGTAATATTTAACTAGCCAAATTGTGACACATGCTACCTATGTGAATCACTTTTAATTCAGTGACAGTAGACAATGAAAAATTTCTAAAATAATAACAACTAACAGCACAAACAGGACAATTTCTTTGTCTAATTCCAAGGTAGGTTTGTGGTGATTCATACGTAAGATTTAGAAGCAACTGCTTTTCAAAGACTTTTCCAAAGAAGCTTTGGAGATGAGTTGTTTCTAGCATCTTCCACCACAGAAGGGTTAAATGGTGCTAACAGTTTTGACAACATGAGCTGACACTCCTGAAGTCGTTGATGCTTCAAGGTCTTAAGCCTGCTTGACAATGATCAGGAGAAAAACACCTCATTCAAGTTTAGATCTGATGTGGAACTAATATCAAGATTTTAGGTTTAGGCTTCTTAGCTTGAAGTTTGAATGAAGGTTTGTAATAAGGAAAATTTCCATTTGTTCTCCCACAAACTAGGAGGCCGCACCACAACTGGAACGGCACTAGCTAGATCCAAATCTATAGCTCTGAAGTTGGGCTGTCCAGAACTCAATGCTGGGCTTTTTGAAATACCACTTGTTTTCTTTGCAGCTGTATTCAAATTTTATGAAATTGCACCCTGGGGCATGAAGCAAAGATTCTCTGGGGATTAAATATATTTCTAAACCTAGACAATATTAGAAATAAATTAACATAATTATTCAAAGTTACTTTTTC
The DNA here is from genome assembly GCA_013400335.1 of Eurystomus gularis. Lineage (NCBI taxonomy): Eukaryota > Metazoa > Chordata > Aves > Coraciiformes > Coraciidae > Eurystomus > Eurystomus gularis. The sequence goes on from VZZY01001637.1 coordinate 17,109, forward strand.
ATGAAGCCATTAGCATTTAAACTTAGTTTAATATCACTGTTCGTGCATTTTTACCTATTTAAACAATGACTGGAGGCAAGGTATGAAGGGTTATCATTGACTACAGCAGTGCTAAGCACAGACACTTGCGATATATTCCAGCACGAACAAGCAGCAGTGAAAACATGTACAGCAGCCCTGGATATGTAATCCAGCACGGTGAGAAGAACCAACGATCTTTGGCTCAGCTGCTAATCTAAGCTCTGGCTCTCTCTGTCCTCAGTCATGCAACTCTTCCAGCAGTCACAGTGACAGATGTTTTGCATGGGTAATCCTTCATCCTTCTAATCCCAACTGAGGGTTAGAATTGATGGACACTGGGTACACATAAGTAAGAACTTGAAAATATGTAAGTTCAGGCTTGAATAAACAGTACTGAATAGACATATTCATAACAAGACTGGCTTTAGAGTAAGATTAGCTGCTGACACTAATAACATTTATTCACACTACAGGGAGTGATTCTAAAGAAATAACATGAAAGTGCACCGACAAGAGTTGTTAAATCAAAAAGGCTTTACACGAAGTAGCAAAAAAATGTCAAAAAAAGATAGTACTGGGAAAGTGATGATGTTTCCCTCTTCTTAACTGCATAACAAAAAATAAAATGGCTGTAGTAGCTACAGGTGCAAAGTAGAAAATGGGGAGGATCAAATCAATGTTTCTTTTCAAATGTTCACAAGTCACTTCTTCTAGTATGAGACCTGAATAGAGAAGGTGATTGTTTGGTCATACACAATGGCACATGTCCATAACTAAATTCAGGTAACATTCCCCTTTGTGGCACAGAATTACCTCTTTAGAAGTGTCACAGCAGAAATAGAGTATCTACCTTCTGTTTTCTCTGTGTGAATCCATTACATTTACATCTGAACACATGCTCAAAATGCTCTAAATCTCATCTAATGTTCAACTAAACATGATTGAGTCAAGGCCTCAGTTACAGCTGAAAGCATCAGGCAGGTTAGATTTTTGTCAAGTTTGCCCCCTAAAGAAAAAACATTATCTCAGCATCTAAAATCTATTCCTGGGACTTGTAATTCATACAAGACACACTGAAATATGGTTTTATCTGAGATTTCTGCTCATAGACTGAAAAAAAAAAATAATAAAAGAGTAATTTATGGGCTGACTGGAACAAAGAGTCAGGAAAGGGTTGATGCAGCAGGGGTATAACATATGTAATGGATACAGAGATGCCAACTGGGTGGAAAGGCCTGATGAAGCTGTATGTTCTGACAACTGCTTAGTTTTTCTGCTTGAAATGAAAAAGACAGATGGATTATTATGACTGTAAGGATTAACCATTGTGTAGGTAAGTATTTAAAAACATCAAAACCCCAAAACACCTTAAATTTCAACATGTGTTCTTCTGCAGCAGCACTCAAAAGAAGCAGCTGGGCATGCTCAGTTGGGAAAGGAAGGACAGAGGGGTAACAATGGGAAGTAATAATGAACTTCTATTTTTTGTTTTGCACTTTCTGTTCCTAATTTTGTGTTAACCAAGCATCTGCCATGTAATGTAGTCTTTATACACAACGCATACAGAATGCCATGGGTTTAAAAGGACTAGTGTAGGGTTTCAGTGTCAGATCTCTGAGCAAATCTTTTCACTATTTTCATCAAGTCACAGTCTTTCTGTGGGTGAAACCTGACTAGTGAGTCCATAAAAATTATGTATAAAGTTCTTAACTGCTTTATGGTATTTCAGCCTCATCTTTTTTCCATTGTTTTCCAAGGCAAAAAAAAAGACAGAAAAACATAGTGATAAAATATGAAGTACTCTATCCTTGGCACACCTTATTTTCTGACAAGTTAGGAAGATGATGAGAGCCAGTGAAATTTCCCAGATTTAACTGAATATTCCATGCATTCAGCACAAAGCAAGGACTTTTTTCTTCAGTGGTCCCACAAGGAATAATGAAAATGAGCTCTGTTTAATAAAGTGTTTGGACACTGTACACGCAGAGTTGAGTAAATTTTCTTTGTCTGACAGATTCAGCCACAAGTCAACTGGGATCTTCTTAGATCCCAATAAATTGGTTTTATTGGCATATTTCAATTTTTCATCATGGAAATGTATTCTCCCTGGCTTATAGGACACAAAATCTGAGTTTCCTTAGATAATTCTAGTCAACTCAAGACTGACAACAATTTCAAGATAAACTTGATGTATATTAAAAAGGGTCAGGCAGAGTATCCTGCTGTCATTCCTTATTGGCAATGTGATTGTTGCCAGGGAGTTGCATAACACTCGGGAGACCACACATACATTTTACCCTTTGTCCACAGGCATCCCCACTGAATTTGGCTGTGGCACTTACTACCTCTGTGTTTAAAAAAATGTAGCTACAAAATGGGAGTAAAAGTCCCTTTCAGCTTCTCAGGATACTGTAGGAAGGAGATGTACAATAAAAATTGACCAGACTTCTCAGGTGTTAGTGATAAAGACTACACATCTGAGATTGAAAAATTTCTGCCATATTCTGATTTGAGGTCTAGAGCAGATCCCTAAGAACACATACCTATAAGGAAAACAGGAGCATAAAGTTTCCTCAGTTTTTGAGAGCTGAGGGCAAAATAATTCTCATCCCACAAACAAAAACCACCTTCCCTTTGCAATGGGGTGGCGTAACCCGCCTTTTGGTTTGACAGTCAGAACTAGGTCCAAGTGTAATCCTCATTACACATACAGTGAATTTTCCACAAACTGCCAAAGCCTGTCAGAAAAAACAGAAACACTTTAGTGCACCCACTATAGCTGGGGGAAAAGATAGACTGCTTCCAGAGAAAAAAAGTTACAATCCAATAGTAAAAACTCTGCTGAACCACAGTTACTGGAGGGATTAGGAGAACTAGACTCTGCTGAAATATGAACCAGCATCATGGCATTTTTCTTGTCAGAAACTATAATGCAAGAAGTGAATACTCTGAATTCCAGCAATGCAGCAAAAATTGATGCAGTTTCAGTGCATACAGCACTGTACATACCATCTCTGCTAACTATCCATTTATGCCTCCAAGAACAATGCTGAAAACACAATGAAATTTTCAGACAGTGGGTTTGTAAAATAATCTAATGAGTTGTTTTTTTTTTTTACATACAGCAGTGATCTGCTTCTATTTGTGATCAAGTTCAAATTGCCATAGAAGGGAACAGGGCAGTTCTCTGCAGCAATGCCCTGGAGGGGAGAACTGCTTTTACAGAAGTGTAGATTTCTGTCATATTTGCATTCCAAATAGGCCACATAACTTACTACCAAATTACTCTTCCTGTGTTCTCCAGGTCCTAACAGAAGTAGTAAAAAAATATTTAATGAAAAAGAAACTGCATGCTTTTATGGAAGGTCTCAGAGTTCAGATCACAGAATAGCAAAACTCCTTTGATCTGAGGTATGAATCCTCCCTGTTCTCATCATCACTGCTCTCTGTCAACTGAATACATGGTGAAAAGTGAATTGTGGCCCCTAACTAGCTGTGATAGTGCGTTCCTTCAGATGCTAGCTTTCTGTACAGTTTTCACTAGCCCTGTACAAAGGTTATGGACACAGCAGCAACAGCAGCAAAACATAGCCTGGTCTAAATCTTGGATGCTTGATTAGTTTCCAGAGATCTTTGAACGCAGAAGTTTCCACGGTGTTTTGATTTTTCCCTCTGCAATTTTATTACTAACCTTACTTTATCATCCAGCCAACAAGCTCATGACAATCTAAACTTTAAAAATAAACAGCAGTGCAAAACCTCTAAGTGAGTCTAGTGCTTCACATGGCTAGATTGTCAGGCAAAATCCTTATGTAAGCACCTAAAAGTAAACCTTATATATAATCTAATTTTTTCCACTTATTTTTTAAGCAGTAACACTAATGATTTGATTGTGAAACATTCATGCATATGAATAAGCTTTTATATAAGGCCTGATTTTAATTAAAACCAAACTTGGTCTTACTAACTTCAGAGTTAGAAATAGGGAAATAGTAGCAAGTGGGGCAGTAACATTGCAGTTGGTACTGGCTGTTGAACAGTGCTGCACTGCTATGATTTTATAAATTCTTTAAGAAACCACACAGAAATATACATTATCTGCCAGAGGAAAGGTAAAAAAGAATGAGGTAAAAGTGGAAGTTCAGGTATTACTGAAGAAAGGTGTTTCAAAGAAATTGCTTCCAGGGAAAGAAAGGTTTCAGGACAAAAGGACAGGCAGCCTATATCATGTGTGTAGGGGAAGGTCAAGACTGGAACCATACAGGCACTGGGAGGACTTGAGAGAGAGCTTGAAAATGCTCTGAAAAAATGTCCAATAGTAGCACAAGGAAGTTCTTCCATAAGCATAAAGGTTACTACTGTGGTTTCTTCTACACTGAAATAAGCCAGCAGAAGGACACAAGTTGGGTCTTCATCTCATTCAAGAATGACTGACATTGACTGTTACTTTAGGGTAAAGAGATCTGGCCTCATATATATCTATGTATTTTTAAAACTGGGTTTTAAATCAGGTTCTGTTTTGCACATATTATTACATGATTCTTGATTCTAGTAACCTGCAGTTTCAACTTTCCTTATTAAGGTCTATGAGAAACAGTTTATTCCTTAGTTTCTAATGAACAAATTCAAACAAACACCTGAATATTTTTTTCATAGTTTTTAAAAATCAACAAAGTATGAACAGAAATCAAACAAAGATTAAGTCATTCCAGCCAGCAGTCAAGGGTAGTAAAGCAAAGCCTAGTCTATTGATAAAGACTGAAGCTTTTGCTCACTATTATTTATGCCTTTAGCCCTGCAATTGCCCCATGCTGCCGTTGTTAGCTTTCCCATCTTTTCTTCAAAAGTGGCCATTAGTGCAAGTATCTGCAAAAACACCTGTTTATCTTGCATAGTTTTGCTACTTCAAAAGATGAAAGCAGCACAAACACAACTTTTAGTTCACTGTAACCCAAATCCCTGTTTAAAAAAATCTCTTTTTTAATTTCCCCACATAGCAGGCTTGTGGCAATATCCTTCTCACAGGCAAAAAATATTATTGCGCTCAAGACTATTAACTACTGTACTACCTTCCACTTTGCTTGTGTGTATCACTAGAGACATGATCCTCAACCAGTCTCATATCACTTTTACACTGTGATTCATGTTCCGAGTCCAGCAAGTCACTTAAATGAGTGCCTAGCGGTAAGTACACAAGCACTCCCACCGGTGAGTGAAACAGCAATGTACTTACTTTATTTATTTACATTTTCCTCTAAGTTCATCACAGTGTTGGTCAGCCAGCTCTGATCAATGCTAAGGTTTAGCTGTAAATCCTTTAAAAAACTGCACTTTGGGGCTTAACAACAATTGGGAGGTCTTCAACTAACATATTTATTAAGCTTGAAAGCATCTGCCTCAGACCAAATCTGCTTGGCCCTTCACTTACATTACTGCAATAGAACCTTAAGCCGCCTTTTGCACTAGAATACTCCTAAATATCACAGCTGCAGAAATGCTCTCCTTGGTAATTTGATTGTAACCTTCAGCTTTCAAGATTTCCCTGCTTCCTTGTGTGCTGCAAGATAGGCTGCTACATAAACTACAGGGACTCTAGGGAATACACTTCCATACTTTCCCCCGAAAGAAAAAACCTCAAATCATAAATCCCATAAAAAGTATTTTTGTACAGTCTTTCAAGGTACACCTGCAAACTTTATTTACTTTACATTTGCTAGAGACTTTAATTAATCACTTATCAGGTCATAAGCCTGGAGAACATTACAAAAAGCATTTCCCGGGTGCAGGGTTTTTAGCTGCTCTTTCTGCTTTCAGTGCAAGTCTTTACTGACACCGCTTTGCCCTAGAGTAGAACACATTTGATTCTACCTAGGTGAAAATCTGTCATGTGATAAGCAGTGTCATAGCCTTTCTGAATATTGATTTTTGGAAAATAACTTTTGTAAGTTCACTTTTCTATTTCTTTTAAGATGGAATCACAGATATTCCATTTGGTACAATAAGGTCTTACTGATATGAAAACATGGAAGAGAGATTGCAGGTGATTACTGAGAACCTCTGCTAGATATTTCCTTTGCATTATACCGGTACCTGCTTAAAGAGGATTTGGCCACAGAATGATGCAGAAATTCTACTCTAAATAAGCACTAAGTGTAACTCATCTTCAAAAGCATGCAGAGCAAATTAGTCATCTAAAAGCTCACATTTTGGCATGGGGAGAGGTAAAATGTTACACTGATTTCCCAAGTGCCTAAAAAGTAGATCAAGTAACACTAAAATGAAATTGTCAAACTGGAAAATGATTTTCACTGAGATAATCTTTATACTTAGGAAATAAATATTGCAGACAATTTCTAGTGCAGTCCAACTCTGATGTGCAATACCCCTTTACCAATTCTTCCCTGTTGTCACATACTTATTTCTCCCCTTTTTTTAAAGATGCTTGCAACTGGCCCATAAAGTGATATTCATTAGGGTCTGGTGAGCATTTGAGATGGCAAGATTTATGGTGAGTGAACCAACTGACACATGCAGAACACTTTGCTTCTGGCTATCGTCTAAATCCTTCCCTGTACACTTCATTGTATCTTAATCAAATTTCCACTGATGTTCATTATAAGTTGTAGGAAGAGCAACTCTACAACATGTGTTGCTCCTTTGCTCCTATATGCTTCATGTTCATTTGCTTCAAGTGATGCAAAGAGTACAAAATACCAGAGAGTACTTTAAAACCAGCCTGATCTCTATACTCAACTCCATTAGGAAGAACACTCTGGAAGGTTCTCCATTTGGACAAATGAAGCACTCAGACATAATCTGCACTGGCAAATATCAATTACCTAATCCACCCCCAAACACAGTAAGCACATCGTATCACAGCACGAGCAATCTGAGCTGTAGGGGAAAGCTTGCAGTCCACTGAGCTACATGACCTACCTGCAGTCTACAGAGAAGCACAGCCACACATGATCTGGCCTTTATGTTCTGGGTTTTAATGGTCATTTCTGAGATGTAAACATTTTCTTCACTCTACTGTACCACTTAGGACACTGAAAAAGTGACAATGTATTTTTCTTCCTATCTCATGATGTAACGATATAGCATCAATACAATGTCCTAGAATTTGACCAGTTGCAAACAATGCCCCAGTTGTGGGTTTCCACTTCTCCATGTCCTTCCTGGTACCTACAATTTGGGAGATGCATTTGGTCCCTGAGCACATGAAAACGGCATCACAATTTCAGAATGAATGACATTTGTTGTGGTTTAACCCCAGCCAGCCACTAAGCCCCACACAGCCACTTGCTCACTCCCCCTCAGTGGGATAGCAGAGAGAATCAGAAGGGTAAAGGTGAGAAAACTTGTGGGTTGAGATAAAGGCAATTTAACAGGTAAAACAAAAGCCACACACACAAGCAAAGCAAAACAAGGAATTCATTCACCACTTCCATGGACAGGCAGGTTTCAGCCATCTCCAGGAAAGCTGGGCTCCATCACACATAATGACGACTTGGGAAGATAAACATCATCACTCCCAGCATCCCTCCCTTCCTCCTTCTCCCAGCTTTATATGTTGAGCATAATATCATGTGATGGGGACTATCCCTTTGGTCAGCTGGGATCAGCTGTCCCAGCTGTGTCTCCTCCCAATTTCTTGTGCACCCCCAGCATACTTGCCAATGGTGTGGGGCGAGGAGCAGAAAAAGCCTTGACTCAGTGTAAGCATTGCTCAGCAATAATGAGAACATCCCTGAATTATCAACACTGTTTTCAGCACAAACCCAAAACATAGCCCCCATACGAGATACTACGAAGAAAATTAACTCTATCCCAGCCAAAACCAGCACAAGCATCTTATCATTAAGAGAATATGGGCGCGGCTGACATTCCCAAAGTTATAACATCCGTGCTAAATAGACACTGGGCATTACAATCTGAAAGTGAACATTATTTTAATATCAACTCAATCATATCCTAAAGAGGAAACCATTCCCTTAAAGCTACAGTGTTTCTCCACACTTCTCACAGGATCTCATGTGATAATTAGTGATGTTTCAGGTTATTGGAGCATTTCCTAGTCTCCCATTCTGCCACAAGAGGGAATGACAATCTGAGCCAGAGAATTAGGAAGAAGATAGAGAAAAACCACCTCATTTCAACCTTCTTCCTTCGATCCAGAATACATGCCCATGCTGATCTAGAGACTGCACTGCTTTGTTCTACCCAGCTACATGTTACTCCAATAATAAAACACTTCATAGCACCTCAGTCTGCCTACAGGGAAATTTTAAATGGGACTGCTCAGTGAACAAAGATATTGTCTGACCTGTTGCTTTTTTCCTCTTTAAAGTCTTGGCAAGCTATTTAGGAGAAAGGATTGGTTTGTTGGTTTAGGGGGGCGCTTTTTTGTTTGTTTGGGGTTTTGTTTGTTTTACATATGGTACTGCATGTAACACTTTCTTTACTGCTAATTTTTGAATGCTAGCAGAGAACAGTTACGGTGTCCCCGATTCTCAACTTTGTGTCCACTTCGCCAAGGCCAAGAACACCTGAGTGCCTTTTCAACTCTGTTGCACTTCTCTGCAGATCAGGCTGTAGTCACATCACCCCTCCACCTCACTGAACATGGCTTGATTCTTAGGGAAAATTTGGGCTTTAGACTTTTGTGACCTAGAAACAATCAAGATGGTCATCGCAATGTACAGCAAAGAAAAGAGATGCAGCAGCATTTTCAGTATTAGATACATATTTTCGTACTTTGCTACAATTTTCCACCTGTGGTGCTCGAGTCAACACTAAAATAAGAGCTGCAGGGAGCCAAGGACTCTCTGTCCCCAAAAATCAACAGATGAAAAAAACCAGTTACCTTTCATTCCCCCCCCTCCCCCCCGCAACCCCAACTCCTGTGTCAGAAAAACCTAACAGGAGAAGCTGATGAGACAGGTTGGGAGTGAACTAGTAAGATGCTGAGAAATCAGAGGGTTTACTATGGAATGTGGTATACCAGCCAAGCTCTATGGCATTGGTTCAGAAAAGCACTTATAAGCATTCCTAACTTCATCCCTCCTCAGGAAATGACTTAATAAGGTACTTCTCTTCAAAAAATATACTGTGCACTGGGATGTATGTTTCTTGAACTGGGGACTGTATCTGGAGATAAGATCCATGTGGAATAAAGGGTCTCTCACTAGGTCAATAGAACAAAAAAGTTCTTTTGGAAAGTTTAAAAAAAAAAAAATTAGTTAACGTTTTTATATTCCTGGCAAAGGAACATAAGAACTGTGATACAAAGACACCAAAATAGGTAGCCTGTACAAATGCTTTTCAAACACAGCCTTCAAATAATTGTCAAACACAAACACACTGGCGTGAGCCTGCACTTTGGTCTATGCTAGCATGTGTGTACTGGACAAGGTGGCCCCAAGCCTTTCTCCCTTTATTACACCCCCACTCTGAGGCCTGTTTCAATCAGAAATCTGAAGTACATTTTAATGTCTGAAAGCAGCCCCTGAAATAGCCTGCAAAATTTGTACAAAAGCGAGGCTGCAGTATTGCACCAAGAGCCATTTTTGAGTGAAGCATCAGGGTGATGTGCCCATCAAACTGAGCTGCTTCGAAAAACGTCACCAAACCAGTTTTGAGACTCTTTAGATCTTTACAGTTTACACACAGGTAAATTCACTTCATGTGGTACAGTCTGAAGCTCCATTAAGGTGCATTTACTTTAGTGTGACCACATCTGTAAAGGACATGATGGCTCCTAGCCATCTTCATAAAATGTCTATTAATTGCACATTTAAAAACAGAATTCCAAAAAGCGACAAAACAGTAAATGCAATATCATCCATGGGTCCAATTTCAATTTTCAAAGGGTCCTAGGGTTTTTGACATTCCCTGAAATACCAGCATTATTTCTACCTGGCCTTTCACACAGACACTAAACTGATCAGGATTAAAGAGGTCTCGGAAAGTTTCCTCTGCACCAAGTACTTGACAGGAACAGTGAGAAAAGCAAGGGAAAAGGACCAAGACACATAGTACCCCACAAACAGCAGGTATTTAGGCAGTGGCTGTATGAGATCTGCTGATCTGATCAGGTCTCTGGCAGAGGTCCAGTACCGACAGGCCCGCTGAGGCAGACTCAGCAGGCTGTTCACTCTCCCTTATTTTACTCCTGCTTTCACACAGACAGCTTCTCTCCTTTATCCAACAAATCTTCTATCACTTCCAGTACAAACAGAAGCACAGAGAATTTATCATGAGAAATGGCATAACAATGCTTAGAACAGTTATCAGCAAACTCCTACCAAAAACAAGGATGTGAAACAGCAGTGAAGGAAATAGTACTCAGAGAGACATGTTTTTAAATGGTGCAAGGACCTAACTCCCATCAACAGAAAATGAGAATAAGGAATCCAGGCACTTTTGAAAGACCTCCAACCCTCTATTTCAGCTGTGTAAAGGAAAACATCTTGTAGTACTAGTTTATTTACAGCACTGCATCTAAACACACCATAACTCAGTATCTTTTGATAACTGAAGATTTTGGAAAAGGCTGATCCTGCTCCCTCAAAGATAAACATTGTTCCTCCGTTTAATATAATGTGTATACAAAACTAGGATCAGGGCTGAATAGGCAGAATATACATGAAAGCCATTCAAGGATTTGCTGAGGCTACTGCTGTGTGGGTGGGGTGGGATGTTTAAGCCAAAGGGAGTCTGCTTTGGAGTATACCAAAAGAAAAAAAAACAAAAGAAAAAGCTGAGAACAACTGCAGTTCAGTGAACAGGCACAGGCAATGGAAGAAGATTCAGACGAAAATCCAAAACTCTTGAAAATAATGTAAAAGTTTCATCAGACAGGGTGCATTTCCACAAAATACAGAATGGTAAAACATAACAAGCAAGAATAAACATGAATTTTAAGATGTGCTTTTGCTTTTAACTGTAAAATAGAACTTCTGTCTTCTGCTTTGACATGTTTTGAGAACAAGCAAATAAAAGGAGGAAAACAAAAGTCAAAATGAGAAAGAAGGCTAACTTCAGCTTGCAAACTGAGCAGTACAAGAGACGGATGTGGTGTGGGCATGATGTCAAACTGCAGCAAAATAATGAGACAGGATTTCATCTGGATATAAACACTGAAGGAAGAAGGAGGGGGGGGAGAGGAAGAAGATTTTTAAAAAAAAAAATTACAGAAGAGTTAGACAATGACTGAGATGAGACATTTCTGTGCAAGGAATGTAAAAACCCTAATCACCTTTTATATATTTATAAAGTAAGCAACAGAAAAGCTAACCAGGAAAGTCCCACTGTTGCATAAGGGAATATTCATACAGCTGCTATTAGCTGTATGTTTTCCCACACTACATTCCTCAGGGGAATTAACATATTTCCTATTGAGAAAGACGAAAACAAGAAAGTTCATTTATCTGAAGGAGAGTACCCATCTTATCACAGCATCTGAGCAGATCAAAGCCTCCAGACACTACCAGTACTACCACCAAAAACTGTGGAATGTCTGAGGAAACTCTTCATTCCCATATGTAAATGAAACAGTAAAAAAGAAAATAATGCCATCACTGCCTTTAGCAATGTATTGCTGCAGTGCTGACACAGCAGCAATGAATCTGGTCCATTGAATCAGGATGATACTGTTACCATTAGAAGAAAATAAGGTACTATATAGTCAAGTCTGAGTCCATATCTCCTGTTTAAACCTGCGTGACATACTGTTCCAAAAAATAAGTGGTAGTGCTTAAAATACCTGGTCCTGCTTACCAACATGCTTTTCAATCTGCTCTAATGGACTGCATCTTGCTTGACAACTTTCAGCTGAAAGGAATTTCACAGCTTTTTAATTTCCACATACAATTCATATGTGTGTGTATATATATATATGCTTCCAAAGTTGTCTGAATTGTCAAGGAGTCCTAGGAGTGTCAAAGTTGATTTTTAGAATGAGAGATAAGCTTTTCAATCATGTGACCACTTCCTAACACATTACTCGGACTTTAACACTATCTCCAAAAAAATTCTCTAAATAAGCTTCATTTCAAATAAAAACCAAAGAAGCCCATAGGATCACTTCAACAAAATGACAAAACCAGGTTTCGTTTATTCAATTGCTGTGCATTTGAGAGATTAAAGCAGTTATCAACATTGTAAAATACTCATAATGAACTGCAAGCTGTGAGCTTTGACTATGTCGAATATATCTGGAAGGTACACTCTGGCTCCTAGCATTTAAGTATTTCAAATAAATAGGAATCGTAATAGTTAATTAAGCGCTCTGGTTCTTTGAAATTTGCAAACCCAGGGATTAAAGCTGCAAACTGGTAGGCATATTCTACTCTGAGTGTAGTCAGAATACAGTCCCGGAAGACCATTAGGGAAATCTGAAGTAATCTTACATAATTAATGGAAAAATCTCGTGACTTTTGGACAGCAGGTGGGCATGAGAAGGATCTCATAACACCACCAGAAGCCAGTTGAGAGATTACAAGTGTTATAATCTGCTGTAACATTCCTTCTTTAACTCCTGTGTGCTGAAATTCTAACCAGGGAATGAGATGGAGGTATGTCTTTATGTCTTTTAAATTGTCATTTGATTAAAAGTAAGCAGCTGCATCATCTGATACAATACAGTGCTCATGCTGGGAAGTCACAAATGTAAACTGCACTTCATTAAACCAGTTAGAAGCTGTTAAAATGCAGAATGCTGCTGGCACACCTTTTAGAGCAGACACTAAAATATGCATCGTGTGGGCATCTTAAATGAGTAATTTTTTAAAAGATTTATTTTTCAATCATTCTATAAACAACAATAAATCAAAAACAATTCAGTCTTTCACCCCACTGAGATAAAGTAAATGCAAATGCAGTTTGAAAGTTAATTGGCTTAAGTCTGGGAAAATAATTTTGAATGACAGAACTTCTGAAAAACGTCTATATTTTTTCTATATCTATCATATTCCTTTACATTCATAGCTCATGAGGCATAAAAATATTTTAATAGGTTAGCACAACTGCATGTAAATGCTAGGAAACGTATTATTCCTCATATGAAATCAGGTTAATATTCGTCCTTATTCTACTGCAGAAATAAAATGCAGAGACATGAATAAAAGTGAAATGCAAATGGTATAAATGTGGCTGGTGACAAAATTTAAAGCTTTGATCTACTGCAATTGAAATGGTTTTATTTAGGCTATTTTGGTTATGCTTGTGTGTACTGTAGGAGCTAAGTAGCAAAGCATGAACCAATCTGACACCTTGGAAGCAAATTTTGTATTACCATTTGTACTCATTGACCTGAATTAATGTCAAACATTGATCCAAAACACGTAGAATATAATGAATGTCCTTTAAACAAGCTACTGATGGAGAGGGCAGTTGGGGTGCAGTTTGGCTCCCCAGCCACCTTGTGCCACAGGTTGCTTCTGCTGTTTTGTCCTGTTCAACACATCATACTGGGAGGAGCTCGCTCTACTTCCACAGGGCACTAAAGGGCCACTGAGATGCTGCCTGGCACCAGCATGGGCACTGGAAAGGTGAACCTGCCACCTCGGACACTCAAACAAACATCCCCTGCTCCCTCAGAGCAGCACCCCAGCTGCTGGGTTGTCCTGTCTCAGCAGGCTTGCAGCTGGGAAGCTCTGCCCAGTGGGGGAAAAGGCTGACAGCAGCTGCCCATGGAGACCAATTTCCAGGGCTGTAGCTTATACATTTAGTGCTCCAAAATGCAGAAAGCACCTTGGACTCTTTGTTTGCTTAATAAGAGCAGACAGTGAATGGCAGAGAAAATAAGGATAATTCTGCTGATATCTTTCTCTAAATTCTGTCACCTGCATTGCAATGAGCTGCAGACATTCACGGCAGCTCTTCCGGACAGCCCTGAGATTGTGCCTGTCTGCTCTGTCTCTGGTGGCAGAGACAGGTTTCTTGCCTTCCTCCTTATGCTAATTAGAAGCATGCATGCTCTGCTGACCAGACTATGATTGAATACAAATTCTGCCTACATCCCTTCTATCAATCCCTGCATGCTCTCTTTCTCTCCCTTTTTCCTTCTATCCCCAGTCACAAGATGCTTCAGGCAAAAGGCAAGAGCATTGTAATAAAATGACATCTCCAAACAGAGACCTTTTTTTTTTCCCAAGGCCCCTGGCTATCTCAGTTTCATTACATGTCTCAGGAGGGGGCATCACTCCCTGACAACTAACATCTGGCCCAAGAGACCTCCTAATTTAAAACAACAAACTAATTATTGTCACCTACTTTTTCCTGTAGCTTTCATCTCTATTTATTTTTTCCTGGAAGAAATATGTCAGCATATTTTTCATTTGAACTAGTAATGCTCTGTGTTTTTTCCCCTTAAGTATGCTTAACTTTCCTTCTAAGGGGAGGAAATCCATATTTTATCAATCAGTTTCAATTACCCACTGTATTTTATTCTGTGCTGTTGAATTACAAGTTGGAAGAATGTCTTGATTAAACACCCTACAAACATCTAGATATCAGAGCAATCAATCTTTCTGCCCACATGACATGTTGTATGGAACTCTGTGAACCGACATTATGTTAGATTTTGTTTATTATGATTTCTTTTTAAAGTTGGAACTATCTGTCTCTTTGTTAGAAAGTTAATATAAGCAATAACGAGCTAGAGGCATTTATTTAAAGAGTGATCTGTTTATTTTTTTTTCTCCCAGAGTGCTGTGGAAGATACCAGAGGCCAGTTTAATATCTTTTCTGGCCAGGGAAGAGCTACAAGGGCTGTGTTCAACTGTAACAAACACTACATTCATGACTTGGACATGAGAAGCTAAAATCCCTCTCTTGCCACCAATTTTCCATGCCTCCTTGGTAATTTGCTCTTCAGCTTTCCTACCTTTAAATTGAGGTTCATAGTGCTAAACTTATTGGATGCAATGTTCTTCAGTGCTTTTAAAATGGAACAGATTTAGAAAAAACAGGCATTTTTTATTACTGCTAGTAACAAATTCCATAACTGCACATAATAAATATTCATCAAGATGTACCATATAGCTATGTCTGAGAAGACAATTTTCTCCCCTCAGGTCTGGTGGGAGAAAGATCAGTGTAACCAAGATGTAACAGTAGAAAGTGAAATCATGGCTCATTTTAAGTTAATAATTTTTTAAATTGATATCCATGGTGTCAGGATTTTATTTTTGACCTAGTATAGAGCCATGATCCCATGACAATCCAATTTCCAGAATGCCATCCACACAGGATCAGCTTACACTGTTTAGTTGTCAGGTACATATCATCGACCAAGAAAATCTCCAAAATAATTTGGCATCTTGATAGACTCTTTCCTCCATAATCATCCATCCAGTGCATAAAACACCAAATGGACACAGTTTTGGATTATCCTGAGAAAAATACTGTAACAATAAAAACAAAAAAAAAGGCTCTCTAAAGGAAAAAAAAAACCTCAAACACCTCAAAATTGCCTTTTATTATAAGGATAATTACCATCAAGCATAGGTTTTAGGAAAAAAAAAAAAAAGAGAAAGATTTGTTCTCCATGAAAATAAAACATTGATATCATCTAAGAAAAAGGGGCAGCTTAGGAAAAGAACATGGAGAGGAGAAGAAAACTAAGCATTGGCTTTCTAAACCTAGTGGGAAAAGAAAAGTGAGGCTGATCCAGTCTTCTCTGCTCCTGACTATTGTCACCAGAACACCTAATGGATCAACTTCACAGTCATGGCTTTGCATAAACTAGTTTGGGGTAAGAGAAGGGGACGCCAGTCAGTCACCATCAGTGTTCATTGGGGCTGATTTATTTATTATCACATACCAAAGTTCCTGCCCTTTGATGTAGACCAGAGCTGCTTCTATAAGCAAATGCTTAAAGGGAGACAGAACTAGTAAATACCCAGCCTCACACTGCTCAGGCTCAGTTAAGGCTGAAAGAATGTTACAGACTTCTCAGGAAGCAGTTGTATTTTACTATACACACTAATTCTGTAACACAGAGCAGGCTCCTTTCCACTGTATTTTTATAACTGAGAATATGAGGCTTTCAGTAGAAGGAGGTGATGGTTCTAAAGCTATTTTTAATGTAGATATGTTGTTCTAAATAAAAGTAAATAAATAAAAAAAAACCACTTATGTTTACCTCCATATTTTCACCACAGGAATGATAATGAAAGACCCATGACTAAATGATCTCTTTTTTAAAACCACTGAGTTTATTGAAAATGAGAGAGCTTCTTGCCTTGTGCTTTGCAGGAGAACAATAAAGGACTCATTTAAGTTTAAACTGGATGTAATAGTCTTTAAAATTATTAATATTATTCTTCTTTATGAAGAGCAATTTTATCACCACATTTTTATTCTACTATCAGGAGACATTACCTCAGGTGATTTTACATTCCTCATTTAGGTTGTTTGCAGTACCCACATGCCGACGGCACGGGGCTGAATTACCTACTGCAGCCTGACTTTTATTCAGCATTTCTACATCCCCTTAGTTGAACATGCTATGTAAAGAAGCCAGGATGGGGGTGAAAAATTTTGGCAGATCACTCCATCAATCACTTCGTGGCCAGGCTGAGGGAGTGGTTTACAGCAAAATGGGTTTTGGATATGATGGGGGAGATAAAGAATGTTATTTTAGGCCCAGGAACTTCAGTTAGGGAAAAATTCAATAGGAATCGAGGCTTGACCACATGGAAGCCAGATGACAGTAATTTAGCCAAGGCTTTCAGACTCCCTGTGACTTCCATTTAGTGTCATTGGATAGAACACTGGGTAATACCGGATAACACAAGGGTTGGCAATGCCTCTGCACTCACTATCTTCCCACCTTTTATGCTCATTGTAGCAAGTCAATTTTAGCATGGGTAGACCTAAGAGTTACTGTGGCCTCGTTGTTATTTATTGTAACATGGTGGTGAGGAACTTCCCTGTCCGAAGCACCTTAGGGACCTAGAAGGTCTCTGCCCCAAACTGCAGTTTAAGTATCTTCTTTTTCTATCACCTAATTATGTAGTGACAAGGGCATAAAGCTCCCTTATCATCCTTAGAACTTCATGTAGACCTTGGATTATAGGGCAAGCAGCTCCGTGCTACTGCCAAGGAATAATCCAGCACACTAGTGTACACTCAAAATTCTGATTCTGCTGGGTCTGATTTCTAAGCACCCCAAGGACTATTTAGGACAAGTGAACCAGATTTCCCTCATGTATATTTGAAGTCTAAGCTGAAGTGAAAGGCAAAGTGAGAAAAGACATAATGCAGTTGTTTACTTAACATGTTTGAGTGCAGGGAGTTACTTTATCATGTCCTAGATTGTGACACTGAATTCCCCTGAGCTCCCAGCACGTTTGTCTTGCCTTTGGTCTGTGTGATTTGGATATAAGCTAGTTGTCTTTTATAACACACCCAGTTATCGGGCACACACCACAATGATCTTTGACTTTTTTTTTTTTTTCTCATGGGGTTTACTCTTGGCTCCTAGCAGCATGACCTTGATACAGTTCCAACAAACTCAAAATACTTAATGGCATAAGTTTAAATGGTTCATTACTATACCTGTTGCAAGAGTACAATTAAGCATTTACTGCCACTTCTTTTAATACACTGAGTTTCGTGTTGTTTTATGCATATAGTTTAAATATTAAGGGACGAGGACCAGGAATAATATTTAAAAGAACTGAAATCAGAAAAATCTATCTAATCAGAGCATTTGCACTCAAAACTGAGAGATGCCACTAAGAAAATTCAACAGGTCTAGGTTGCTGCTTGCTTTTACTTGAAAGGTACACAGACACTGGAGTTATGAAAAGTCCTATAACGCAGAGAGAAAGGCAGAAACAACTGCTGAATAGTCAAAGAACCCCATTTCTCCTTTTCTTATAATTTCCTGTGGTCAGATTCTGCAAGGTGCTTAGCAACCACTCTTTTGGATGATAGGTACTCCCCATTTTCCATACTTATTAAATAGCTTTGGACAGAAAACATAACACAATTATTTAATGAACATGGTTATTAGTAAATACAGCATGAAAGCTTCATTAAGTGGCACCCTTATTTTTGCATATGTTTTGAAAGAAGGTGAGAAACACTAGCTGGCATTTGAGAACAGTGTTACTTCCAGATTTATGTAGACGAGGCAAGAAATAGACAACAGGGAAATGAAGAGAGGAGGCAACAGCAAGAAAAATAAGAAAAAAAAATCCACAACATGGAAATCCTTATCACTTCCTACAGGTCCTCAGTTCACACACTTTCAGTTCACTACTATACACTACATGAGTCTACACAATTGATATCACATACTATGTGGTACCTCTTTTAGAACATAAAAGGAAGTTGAAGAAAGAACTATAAAAAGGTAGTTGAGAACCACAGCAAGGAAGAGAAACAGTAAATTAAGATACTCATTATCAAGGCTCTAACACTTCTCTCTATGGGTTTAAGATGTTTTCTGCAGATATTTAGG
The DNA here is from genome assembly GCA_013400335.1 of Eurystomus gularis. Classification (NCBI taxonomy): domain Eukaryota; kingdom Metazoa; phylum Chordata; class Aves; order Coraciiformes; family Coraciidae; genus Eurystomus; species Eurystomus gularis. The sequence goes on from VZZY01001637.1 coordinate 35,608, forward strand.
GAGATCCACAATAGGACTGCACTTGCTCATGAATACTAGGGCAATACTACAGCGTAAGAAGGCTAACAACCTCAAAGAGAGATGATAGAAGAACAGAGTGAAAAGATGATTCGAGAATGAAGAACTGTTTTGTTGGTCTCCCTGTACATAGAATAGTTAGGGGACATTTGTGAGAAAGGAATTTCTTACTAATCACCTTGGCTGACATCTTGCCCATTCATGCTTTGTCTATTCAAAATTATCAACATTGCATTTTCTCTCACAACCTCTTATTCACATGAGCAAACTTCTATCTCAGGAGTAATCTCACTGCTCACAAGAAGTACTCCTTCATTACAACTCTTTGCATGGTAGGATCCTAAATTGCAGAGAAAGTATCTCCACCATCTCACACATAGGCTCCTCTGCACCTCCTTCATGGGACTATGCCCTTTTGGAAGCAATGCACCTCATCCCACTAAAAAGAGCAGACTGATTTGTGGTAAGCACCCCATAGCATATTTAAACAATCTCCCCTCATTCCCTACAGAGCCTCTAAAAATAACCTCTTGAGATTGACACATGAGGAAATTATTTTGAACTGTAGCTGATGTGGAAAAATCAGTGTTCGAAATGGTGGCATCCAAGAAATTACAGCTGTTTAGTTTAGTACTACAGCTGTTTAGTTTAGTACTGGTTTTTACCAGCATAAAGGTACCTTAAAGGGCAAGGTGGGAAGATGATTGAAAAACAAGTTAAGTTAGGTTCTATGGATTCAGAACAGCCTGAAAAGGTGAGTTATTTAAACTTGTTTTGAAAGTTTTATCTTAAGGAATTTTTATACTACATTTGATTTCTGCTTTTCTCAGTATATAATGGTTGTCACTGTCACCAATTACAATTTAAAGCGGACAGTGGCAGGAGGCTGTATTTATCATCTGAAAATTCCTGGTAGGGTAGACCTGAATGCCTGTAAGCTCTCCAGGTCTGCCTCTTCTTTTCTTCCCCTCCCATTTTTCTCCCTCCTTGACACCCTGATATTTGGAATCTATGATTATTTCAGCCCTGGCCAAAAGTAATGAGACATGCTCTTTGTTCTTGCCCCTCTCCTTTGCTATAGTCAGAAAACCAACGTAAAATGGAGTCATTCACTCCATTCCCTACCTTATCTTCCCCATATCAAATTACAGCACCATACTTATCTTTGCACTTGATATCTGCCGCTTTCACAACAGATTTCCTAAATATTTTTAAGCTGGTATTGAAATTTACATTCTTGACTGTCATTTTGTGCCCAACCCCTCCCAACTTTGCTGAAGTTCTAGACTTTTTTTTTTTCTTTTTTCCTACTTTGTCCTTTTAAATATAACACCCTTATGCAGCTCCCTCCTGTGCAGTAGTGAGTTTTGGTAGGAGATTATTACCCTGAGACATCACTTTCTTACACTATCTGGTGTCTCTTCATCTACTGGCATTAGTTACCTGCCCTTGAATCTCCATCTTGTGTGCTACCATTTACTTTTTCAAAGCAGCTTTGAAGTCTCTGGTCTCTGGACTACGAGAATATTGTACAATACCTGATGCCATCAAGTTCTGCCCCAAAATCTTTATTCAACTTAGCCAAAAAAAAGTCCTATGACTGTCCAAGTGACAGTTCCAAGTCATTTTTGGATTTGGAAAATTGTCCTCTGCTGGATTTTTCAGGAATGTCTAGATATATTTGTAATTTAAAAAACCCAGCCAAACAGGTGGCAGATAAAAGAAACTATTTTTAGTGCAAAATTCCTCCAAATCCCCACTGACCTAAAATGATCTAAACACCTTTTAAATCACCCCATTAGAACAAAATAATGAAAAGTGTATCTTTCAAGTAGGAATGAGGCCAACTAAATAGTAACCTGTCAAACATGCAATTCACCCTATCTCGTTGAAAATCACCCTCAAGAACACTAAAAATGAATTGATGGCAGAATCAGGATCATATCTGAATTCACACTTTCTCTGATGAAGTAAGACATAGAACCAAATTAGAACTTAAATAAAGCCTGTAATTGCTATAAATCAGTGTGGGTTCACCCAAATCCCATGGGCTTATCCATTCCCATATGTTTTTTAGAGATAAAGTTTCTGCAAAGCACAATACTGACATTTTTTTGTCACTGAGCTACAGCTGCAAATAGGAAGCCAAATGCTGGGTTTCTTCCTTGCTCTTTGCAGCAGCAAATTGCAATTTGCAAACGGTTTTTGATAACATTTGGTGTTAATTGGACTTAAAAATGTTAATCTTTCAAATCACTGTGATCTTAAGGACACATGTAAATTATCTCAGCACGTAAGAGAGCAAAAGCTCAGATTGCATTCAACTTCTCAGGATATAGCTTCTTTCAATGTATTGCTAAAAGCTATCAGGGTGATTTACTATTCTTGAACTTTCTTGCGTGAAAATTAACAAAGCAAGTATATGCTATATTTAACATATACAGTTTACATAGTTTTAGGTGTTGGAAACATAAAAATACATATTTTCTAACTAAAACTATAGCAAATGAATTTTTGCTTTCAGCACCAGAAAATGATTTTTCCTTCACTTATTCACAGAGGGTGGACACTCCTGGTATAGAAGCTGCCCTCCTTTATGATATAATGTCCGTATAAGTACCACATAGAACCATAGAATGTTGGGAGTTGGAAGGGACCTCTGGAGATCATCAAGTCCAACTCCCAGATCATAGAATCATTTAGGTTGGAAAAGACTCTTAGCATCATGAAGTCCAACCATAAACCTAATGCTGCCAAATCTACCACTAAACCATGTCCCTAAGTGCCACATCTACATATCTTTGACATCCCTCCAGTGATGGTGACTCCACCACTTCCCTGGACAGCCTGTTCCAGTGCTGTACAATTCTTTCAGTGAAGAAATTTTTCCTGATATCCATCCTAAACCTCTACTGGAGCAACTTGAG
>VZZY01001642.1:0-13338 GCA_013400335.1 Eurystomus gularis
CTATGATTCTTTGATTCTATGAGGTAGGGTCTGCCATCAATAGCCCAGATCCTCAGAGAGAGAGGTGGTATGGGTGGTGCCAGGTGTGTTCTCATCTGCTGCTGATGGCATTGTTGATTGATTTCTTTGACTACATAGGGGTGATAAGGTAAAAACAGGAAGAGGTCATAGAAGACTCTGCAACTCCATCCTAAAAAGGTTGAAAGCCACCTGTTTTTTCTACCCCTTCGGAAGTCCACAGCTCATATGCAGATACGTGCAGGATCTGAAGATGTATCACTTAGAAAACCGGAGGTTGCTGGGGGGACAAAGCAGACACAGTTTTGCTTTTAATTTTAGGAGGGCTCAGGTCTTAATAAGATAAATCTGTCAGACGTGTCAGGAGTTAGGGCAGTCTTCGAGTCCCTCTCTTTCTTCCTCTCCCCTCCCTAGTGCTCACTCTTACGTTGATCCTGTTCCAGGATGAGTGAGTAGTGTGCATGTTTGATGACAGTTAATCAGAGTGCTCCCTTGTCCTGCTGAGGCTGGGACTTAGCATGGAGCTACGCTTACTCCTGCCACCCATCTGCTCGGAGGCTTACCTGAGACCATGGCCTTTTTCTCTCCTGCTGTACGCCATTGGATTTATAGACCCTATTTATTAGCAACTGACCATGTTCACAGATTGTGTCTTGCCTTTGATACTGTGACCTGCTGTCTTGCTTCCACAGCCTTCTGTCCCCTTGAGTGTCCCATGTTTTACAGCAGGTGAAACTTGATGTTTGTGTGGGATTTTCACCCTGCCAGCATTACTCCTTCATTTCTGGAGGAAACAGTCTCTTGTCAGCAGCTGCAGAACTAACTTGCTGCCTTTTCTTTTGTTTTCATTTTCCTACAGGAGCTGTTAGTTAATTCTGGATAAACATCAGCCATGTAAGAGCAGAGGACAATGACCACAGATGGCCTTGGAAGCCCCAGCATCCTTCTGGATAGACACTGACCAAAACCGGTGCCTTCTGCCCATTGCGGTCCAAGATGACGTGATTCCTCTTCTAATTGCCTGCATGTATCAGTCTCAGTGGATGTTCCCGGAGGTGGGAGGAGGGTCCTTGGAGAGGGGGACGCTATTGTTTCCTTTTTTATTGTATTAAAATTTAAAGAATCATGCTGACCCCAGGTGCTTTTAGCACAGCTTGTAGCTTGGAGGCTACCCAACACAAGCCTGGTCCACCCTGTGCTAGCTTTGGTTTCACCAATCCACATCTGAGTTTCGAGAGCTGTTATCTTTGTCCATTTGCTCTGGAGAAAGGGGTCCAAAGTATTTGGAAGTAACCTGACTAGCTTGTTAGGATTAGCTGTTCCTAGCATGCTCCCACCGGTTACACCAGCAGGCACGTTTCTTCCCTTCCAAGGTTCTCTCCTAAACAATAAAGTGTTTAATGGTCACTGTGTGCTGTGAGATACTTTCAAGTCCCACAAGTTTGTAAATTGCTGTTTTCTGTCTGCTACCCATGCCAACAAAAACTCCAAACAAGTGTGAGGAATACAAATATTTCAAGTCACAGTTTATAAATCACAAAAGTTGTTCATTTTGGTCCCGGGCTGAACGACTTCGGTTTGTTTGAAAGCACTTGGAAAAGTGCAGAGTCCTGGCTGGAGGGAGCTGGTGTTGGTGAATCATACTGAAAAAACCTTTGCCTGCTGAATGCAGAGCCCAAGTTACCTTTCTTTGCACCAGCTCTTGTGTGCAGTTCCTGCTTTGCCTGCCATAAACCACCATCACTTTCAGCCTTGTGCTGTTTTGAGCCCTCTCCTTGCAGAGCCGAGGGACAGTGGGAGCTGCGTGCATCTGCCATTTCATCCTCATAGAGGTAGGTACAGTAGATTTGCAAAAAATGTCAGCAAACCAGAGGGGTGGGTCTAGCTTGGTTCCTCTTCTCTGGCTAGAACTTCTCCTCTGGCAGTGTTTGCTGCTCATGTCTTCTCTGACTGTATCTGACAGTTTCTGAAGAATGTGAACATGGATTTTTTGGAGGTCATGTCAGAGTTTAATGTAGTGTTTATGAAAATGGATGAGGGGGCTGAGAATTGTTTTCTCTATTATATTCTGCTTCATCTCTTTTTTTCTTTAGGCAGCAACTTAGTGCTTTACATCTTCATTAAAGCAACAAAATGCCTTTCCTTCTTCTGGAGAGCTGATGCCACAACCGTCTTTCTCCTCAGAAGCAATATTTGCTCGTCTGTTCGTCTCAGATCTCGCAAAGATTCCAGCTTTTTATCACTGTGCAGGTCAAATTTGCTGTCCCCAAGGGAGGAAAGGCAAGTTTTCCAAACCAAAGTAGGACACTTGGTACCCTCGGATCTCTTTGTAGCAGTACTGGGTGAACTTTTGCTGCTGCTGCCACACCAGCTTTTGGGTCTGCTTGGAATAGCCAGGTTCTGCAGACTTGCAAAACTTCTGACTCTGCATGTGGAAATTTGGAGCACCAAGGTCTATCCCTGACTACATGTTAAGTTGTTGTTGGTCTGAAGAGAGAAGTACCAATTTTGTCTCTTCCTCATTTTTGTCTTTCCCCTATGCAGCATTACCTTGGCATGAGTAATTTGCATATTATTATTTTGGCTGCCCTAAATTGGGGGGGGGAACTACAATGCCAGGGCTGATTGTTTGGTGGCACTGGACAATTTTCTCTGTTAGGCATCTGTAATACATTTCCATGTTCTTTTATAATCAGCTTTATTTACCAAATTGGCAATTCCTCTGTTGAGAAATAACTGATTACAGCATTCAGGGAGTTGCTGTCATCTCAAGATACGCAGGTGTCTGTGGAACATAAACAGATGTGATTGTTCAGACAGTGAACTCAATTGATAGAGGATGGGGGAAGAAATCAGCCATAAAATCATAAATGTAACATCTCCAGCTAATGTTGGCCAGGTGCATTGTGGCTCTTTTGCAGCCCAACAAGGACAAAGTGGCACTCTAAGGCCATTCAGTACCTCCAGATGAGGGACTGCCTGATTGTTAGCTGAAAATATGCCTCTTGCATGTCATCGCACTTCAGCACTGGCTTGCATAACTCCCTGTCTCTGATGACAGACGTTAGTTCATCGTGTAGCCTTGAAGTGGGAAACTCCTCTGTCTTGCCATGTTGGGTTTGATTTTAGGCTACTCCATGATGAATGTCTACAAACTCCTTGGTGATTGCATGTGTGTGTATTGTGGTCCCATCTGCCTTTCAGGCAGTCCCTTCCCTTTGGTGTTTCCTAGTGCCCAGGAGCAGTTTGTTGCTGCTGTTGCCCTAATCATCAGCTCAGGTATCCAAGCATGGGGAAAAACTCAGATGAGCAGAGATGTCGATAGGAAATCACCAAAGATGAAGTTCAGTTTGCAAAGCCTCGGCTGCCATCTGAATAAAAAGTGTACAGGTCACACAGCTTCTCAAGTAAGTGTTTTCTCTTCCCCCTATGTCTTTGCTACTCCTGTCCTAGGGAGGCCCTTGCAAAGAAGGAAGAAGCCCTGCATCTTCTCTTAGGCTTTGTCTCCTTATGTTTCTCCTTGACTGCTTGTTGGATATTCTGAGCATGATTTTTTTTTCATGCAAGATTGTGACAGCAGGTGTCAGTTACGCTCCGAAGTGGCAGAGATCGTTATTCCTGGAGCCTGGTGTCCATTGTTGAATAGATTTCCTTATCACACAGCTACTACCGTCACAGTTGGCATTAATGGGCAACTAGGACAGCAGGATAAACAAGGTCTGAATCTATTGTAGAAGCTGAATTGGAGGCAGTTTCCTCCAAAGGCAAGTTTGAGGTTGAGTAGGGGCAGCCAGCCACGCTGCTGTCTGTGCTCCACGTGCTGGATAAAAAGGAGCTCTTTTGTGTCCAGGAATACTTGTGACCTGTTTCGCCTACTAAAACTAAACCTGCCCAATGCCAGATGCAGTTCAGACGCAGTGCTCCATTCAGCTGAACAGCTGCGTGTCCATTTTGCCTGCCCGCTTATTGCAGTTCCGTGTGCAGATTGGGTAATTGTGTGTACAAATGCATCCGGTAATTCGGATGCAATGTGCACAATTGGGGTAATTTCATGTGAAAACACAGGCTTGCAGAGTGCCCAGTTTACAAGTAGGAATTGTTTTAAAACTGGCCAGATGAATGGAAGGATGAACCTTGTTACTCATGCATGATTTCTTAGTGTTGCAGGAAGAAAAAAAAAAAACAAACCACAAACAACCCAAACCAACAAAGTTAAAGAAGATCCAGCAAATAACAGAACAGACAGAAATTTTCCAGTAAGCTTCAGTAGCTTGAGTGAAACATTCAACAAGCACTTTGAGATTCCAATGTGCAAGAACATCTCAGGCTCTCTAAGCACCGGATTTGTGATCTTGCATAAAAACACAACCCATTGCCTCCTGTTGTTAATATTTCACACTTGGCTTTGCAAGGCGCTTTATCTAATATTCTCTCTGCTTTCACATTTCTACCAGCTCTGCCTTGTCCATAATGGGAGAGGCTGGAGGAGGAAGGCAATTGCCAAGCATGCCTGTAATCTGTGTAGGAGGGTTTTGTGTAGCTGTAGGGGGAGAAGAGTAAGTCGCATTTCCTATTTTATAGTCTGCTGAATCCTGTGAACTCATGCTGTGTGCTCCTTTTCCAGGCAGAATTTTTCAATTTGTCTTTCAAGTTGTTGTTATTTTTTATTTCCAAACTGGTTAAAAGTGTTTGTCTGTAGCTTGTCGCTAAATTGTTTATGTCTGATTCCCTAAAATGCTTCATTGCCAGTCTTGTATGTGTCTCGGGACCACGTTCTTCAGTTTACCTGGTGACTTGGTCTTTTGGGCTTACAAGCAGTATAGGTACAAGGACTCTCCACTTGTCCCTTCCCATTCCCTCTAAGAGTTGCACCTGGATAGAGTACAGCCTACAACTGCAACAGCTTTTTGCCATGCCAGGAGCTTTGCCCCCAGCACTGAGGAGTTATTAGACCTTTTTCAGAAACCCATGGGAGGGCCATTCAGAGTCCTGTGGGGTTGTAGCCCCACACCTGCTCATTTTCCCTCTCTCTTTTTTTTTTTTTTTTTAAGTTTTTATTTTACCTTTGAAGAAGTTGGATGTGATATTCCTGAACTGACTTGCCTGCACTCCTTATGTCAGCCCTATCACTCTGCTCCTGGTGTGTGTCTTGGTTTCTCATCACTTCCTCAGTTCTCCTGGGCTGATGCCTTGGGAGAGTGAAGGGTGATGCAGACTGAAGTGATTAGCCTGCACCAGTAGTCATCTTCTTGTTGAGGTTGTTCAGGGCAAGTAATGATGCCCCTCCATCTCCCACTCTGGTGTGTAATTATGCTGGCAGAGTGCTAGCTGCACAGCCTGGGGCAAAGCCAGAGGGAGCAAATGGAGCAGCCACTGGTCTCAGGAGGGTTCCATGTCAAAAGATTGTCTTGGTTTTAATGACACGTGCTCTTTTCAGACTTTTTACAGAGGTCAGCACATGGCAGAGAATTTTCTTTTGTCGTCTTCCTAGGGAGAGCAGCAAACAAACTTTTGTTTCCAAGTTGAAGATGAAATCAACTGCTCCCGCTGGGGTATGCAACAGACTGCTCCTGAAGCTGATTTCCCCTTGTGAATGGCCTAAATTAGATGCTCTTCTTGCTTGTACTCAGTGGAGTAGCTTGTGCTTGATCCAGCCATTTCGTTTGTGCAATGTGCTATGAGATGTTGATAGTACTTGTGTCTGGTTCCTGCTGCCCTGTATTGTTTTCTGCATGGAAGACTTGCTGTTCCAGGAAGTGCAGAAGGGGCAGCAGGGACCTGGAGTCTCATCCTGGTTTGCATCCTCCTTTGTTTTCAGAAAGCTTGTATAGAAATAAATATAATTTCTGATATCTTTGGAGTAGGTTTACAAATTAGCATGAGCCCAAGCAAAGCCCTTTGGCTCACATGGCTCTTTTGAAGAGCTAGGATCTGCTCACCCTCTTATGGCTCCCTTAAAGCTTTAATTTCAAAATCCTTTTTGAATACTGAGTTAATGTTGGGTTGACAGTGGCGGGTTGAGTAGTCTTCATTCCCATCTACTGCTAACATTTATGGCAAACTGGTATGTGCGGTTCAGTCCTATACGCTCCCTACTGCTCTACAGAATTTTTTTAAAGTTATCTTCACTGTTTAAGACAAGGAAAGAGTAGTTAGGTCACCCAGGCTGCAGAGCGGAAAGTGACCATGGGCAAGGAGCAGCTATAGGAAGACCCACTCAATCTTGCTGTTGTTAGTAGCTTTCTGAGCATCATGCTGGAAAACTGAGAGTCCTCCTGGGTTCTCTGGATTTGATCCTCACCAATTTTTTCTGTAATAAAAAGGGCTTGTTTTACTTGAGTTATGCCTGCTCTGAGGAGGCTGCTGTCCTCTGAGAGCTGTGTGCTGGGAGCCTCTCAGCCCGTCGCTCTCCTGGGGATGCAGCGCCTGGCTGCTGGACGGATGGTGGACCTGGTGAGTACCTTGAGCTGCTTGTCCCTGATCCAGTGAGATTCCTCTGCAGCTGTTGCTAGCTGTGTGTGCTTACCTGCATTGGTGGGTGATGGAGCTGAAAGCGTTCTGTGCCCACGTGTGCATACTCCAGCCGTGTCCTCTGCATGTGTGCCTGTGCCTGAGTGGCTCTGCCTGAGCCCCTGGCTGGGCAGCTCCTCCTTGAGTACAGGGCAGAGCTGCTCGAGCTCTCCAAGGTCACCAGTCACTGAGCAGGAAAAGCTGAAGAGCTGCTTCAAGATCCACCCCAGATCTAAGGAGGCTCGCTTTGACCCAGTTGCATCATTAACTTGGGTATGTACTCTGAAGTGTGTGAATGAGTTACCTAAACCTTGCAGGTGAGAAGACCCCCAGCTTTCAGCCTCTGAGCGCTGACCTGTCCAAGGGGGGTTGCTTTCTCACAGGGGCAGGACAGGACAGGAGGGTCTCTCTGTGTTTCGATACCTGGTGCTGAGGTGCTAGTACAGTTGCAATGAGTCTGTCTGGCAATTATTTTTTTTTCCTAATGGCATTAGATCAGTTTTGTATTATTTAGTCCTTGAGCTGCCTGAGCTCATTCTCTAATGGTCGCCAGCTGAGGCCCATGAGTGACACTCCCTCAGCTGGAATGAGAAGGGTGTTATTTTTTCCCTCCTACAACCTCTTGAACATCCCTCCACATCCATTCTCACAGTGATGGAGTCCATCGTCATAGTGAGTTTGATTTTTATTTTCTATGAATGGGGAGTGCCACTGTAAGTCAGGATTAGCTAAACATAACGTTAAAAATAAAGCACGGCTATTAATTTAATGGGTTCCTCATTACAACCGTCATAAAACAAGTAAACAGGAGCTCAGCCAGTGCTGCTGTGCATTCACCCTCCGAGCGGGTGAACCAAGGGAGAGATTTGAATTTTTGCCAGTTGATAAAGCCATGTGCATGCATGGCTTTTTAAAAATTAATTCTTTACTTTTCCTTCAGTAGCCTTTCAACTGCTGAAGAAGTCTGACTGGTGGCTGCAGTGGCTCTTAATGAGGCAGGGGGGAAATGCCAGTTCAGGATTTAGCTTAAATCATGTCGGCCAAAATAAAGGCTTACAAAAGGCAGAGAAATTGCTCTTTGTGGGCTGCTTCAATGAAACAGTCTTCATAGCCCCTTTAATCCTTATTTTTCTTTAGCAAGCCTTTGTGTTGGGACTTTTTCCCTCTACTCCTTACCTTCCAGTGTGCTGTTGCCAGCTAATGATAACTTCCTTGGGTTGCAATTTGTTGGATTAAATGGATCAGCGCTGCGCATCTGTGATGGCCACGTAGGCTGAGCCTGGCATCCACGTGCATTGCAGGTGTCCAAAGCCACCTTTTCCCCTGAGGGTTGTGCCTGCTCCCAAGCACGGCTCTGCGACCACATCCTGGGGCTCCGTGGTGGAACGACAGGCAGGGTTGTACAAACAGGGTGTGAGCTGAGACCAGTAGACTTACCTGTGTGCCAGGTATGTTCCAAATTTAAATCAAGTGCTTGTGCACTGCTGTGAGATCTTTAACTTGAAGAGGTTACAAAAAGAGAAAATACTCATCTATTTATTTCAAGACTATATTATGATTATTTTATGTGGTGCCTTCTGGTACCCTGAAGTATACATTCCAAGGCTGGAGGGCAGTTGGAAAATGGAATAACCACAGTAATATATTTAATATACCTCATGGCTGCTTTCCCTAACATCCTGATGAAACCCAGCTGTGAAACCTCCATGCCAGCTGTCGATTCCACCCAGCCGCTGGTTGGTCTGACCTCCCCGTTGCCAGGAAAAATGAACTGTGCTGTCCAAAGGAAAGGGTCAAAGTTTACTCTGTGGCCAAACAGAGAAATCATGCTTCAGAGTCTGAGCTGATTATGTTCTTGGAAGCACTCTCAGGCAGCAGGTTCTGATTCTTCAGCTCCTTGAAGAACGTAACGGATATCCTCTTTGGAGGCTGCAGGTGGTCCTGCATTGCTTGTTGCTGATATAAACTCAAGCGGTTTTATCTGAGGCTGTTTTCAGCCAACGAATGGGGTTAGATCTAGATAGGTTATAGGAATCAAATGTCAAGGTGATGGTATACAAGTGTGGCATCAGGAGAAAGGAAGTCCTTTATGCCTGATGGGCCAAAGGTTTCAAACTGTGGTTCTGCTGGGTAAAAATCGCCATTAAACAGTGCAAGGAATTGCACGGAAAAATTAGATCCGTGTGCATGCCGTAATTTTAAGGCAATCTACGCCATCCTTCTGACTGTGAACTTGGGTCACTGCCCACCGGTGCTCACCTCATGGGTTTGGCTTGGGAGGTCCAAGCTCAGACAGCTCTCTGGGAGAACCAAGCATACCCGTTAACAGGAATGTTTTAATAAGTTGTACTCAAGAGAATTGTGCTCTAGATTGCATTCTGGTCACTCCTGGGAATGGAAGCTGATGCTCTAACTCCGCTATAGACCTTGCAGGACTCCTGAGCAGGTAGATGACAACATAATCACAGCTGTTCTCAGGAGAGCAGAATTCTACCATTCTGAACTTCAAAGAAAATTACATTTTAATGAGGAGTACAAGGTTAAAAGTTCTGAACTCAGAAGCCTTTAGCACCCACTGAGAATGTGGACAGTGGAGCAAAAAGTATGAAACATGGTTCAGCCTTGCTAGTGCCCACAGGACCGCCCTGTGTGCGAGGCTCCCCAGGCAGAGCTCCTGGCTCTCCCTGCCTTGTCTGGTCCAAAGCAGTTATTTCCATCCAGACTTAGATTTTAAGTAATTTCTAAATTGGTCTGCAATATTTTTTCTTATCACTCCACATCCCCACATATTGTCCCAAAAATGCTTTCCAGGTTTTCAAGTTGTATCAAAACTCTACCTGAAGGCTGCAAGAGAAGCACCTTTCATCTCATGGTGTCTGTATGTCCAAAAAGAAAAAAGCTGTGCCTGGCCCAGGGTTGTCTCACCCATGTCTCACTCCTGAACCTGGGGGTTGAGCAGTTTATGGGAGTGAAGAAGAAGTGGTCATAGAAAAGGAGTCGTTGAAAATGTACCTTTGACTGTTAACTTGGAGAAAACTAGCAGCCTTGGTTCTCATTTCCTAAGGATCCTTCAAGATCTGAACATTTGGGCAAGTAAAGGCAGGTGAGTCTCAGAACTGTGCAATAACTTCACAGACTTTTCCATACTCATGGCCCTGTGTGCAGTGAATCAGGTAGTGTTCCGGTGCCCTTGATCTGAACTTCTTAATTGCAAAGTCATCAGTGATTTTGTAGCCCACGACTGTTAATGGAGGTATTCCTTATCCCAGGAGTGAGACGTGGACTTCTGGAGAAGGCTTGGGCAGTTTCTGTCCTTCCCAAAGCACTTCTCAGGGCACTGGTGCTGGAAATGTCTGTGCAAACTGAAAAGCAAACTGATTCTGCTGTCTGTGTCTGGGTTTTCCTCTCCAACAAGTAATTGAGTGGTTGCACTTTATTAATGTCAATAACCTTCTAGTTTGAGCTGTTAGTATACAATTTGATATTTATATTTATTTATTTGTACCATCCAGACTTTGTGCTGTCTGGATTCATCCTCACGCTAATCTGATGCTGAGCTGTTATTGTGACAATTGAGTATACAATTTGACATTCATGCTGTACCTTGTGTAGCTAATTTATGTAACTCAATTTATAAATTACATAAATTGGTTACATAATTTACCACATACCTTGTACACTTCACCGTAATATTCCCAGCTTGCAATTTAAACAATCCTTATACGAAGAATAATTTACACTGAAGACTCTTGAATAATTCTGCAATCTATTCCTGGACAGATAAGGAGCCACGTTTGTTAAGCAAATGCTCACTGATGTTGGTTTTAACTTATTTATCACCCTGTCCCGCTTCCCGGGTAATCCATAGCCCACGTGTGTGTCCTCCTGGGCGATGCGTGCTGGCAGGGCCAGACCTGTGCAGGGGTCCAGCTCTTCAGCTTGTGCCATTCAGAAGCCTCCTGCCTGGGAACAATGAATTTCTTCCTCAGACACCTGGTGGAAACTGGACTTCAGCAGAGCCAATCCCACCTGGAAAGCCAGTTCTGCTGCCTGCGGCCTTGTCCAGGGGCACAGACTCTGGCTTCTCCATCACCCACCCACCCATATATGTGATGCATGGTGGTATAATCATGGTGAGGAGGGGTTGGAAGGAGAGGGAGGAGGCTTTGTATGTGTCTGGGAGAGCTTGTGGTGCAGGGGTAGAGGATATCTCCATGGGTGCTGGCCCAAGGAAGTGTGATGAGTCCTTGGGAAATCTCTGCTTCACCCAGCTGGGGGTTAGAGGGAGACGTGTCCTGCTTCTAACCTCGTGGCACTGAGGTGTCAGAAGGGTGTAGCAAAAGGCACAGAGAGACCCATCGCGCTGCCTGTTCACAGCTGCCCTGTGCAGGCAGGAGGAGGCTTTGTATGTGTCTGGGAGAGCTTGTGGTGCAGGGGTAGAGGATATCTCCATGGGTGCTGGCCCAAGGAAGTGTGATGAGTCCTTGGGAAATCTCTGCTTCACCCAGCTGGGGGTTAGAGGGAGACGTGTCCTGCTTCTAACCTCGTGGCACTGAGGTGTCAGAAGGGTGTAGCAAAAGGCACAGAGAGACCCATCGCGCTGCCTGTTCACAGCTGCCCTGTGCAGGCAGTACCTCGGCCCCAAAACTCCGTGTTTCACTGGGGAGCTGCTCCCCACGAGCGGCCCCAGTGCTGAGACCCAGAGGAGGGTGGTGGTCATCACCTCTTGTTTGAGTGGCCCGTGGGGCACCGACTGGCCCATTTCCATCACTCCCGGTCACTGGTGTGTTATGAGTTGCCATAGGTGTTATTGTGGGGCTTGCAGGTGTGAGCCTGGGTGTCGAGCAGTGCCCGCAGCCTACTGCCAACACCGTGCTGCTCCTTACAGCTGGGCACGATGTTGGCCTGTGCTTAAGTGGTCAGAGCTCCTGCTCTCCAGGTCTGGCTTTGTCCCCTTCCCCTCTCTCAGAGTCCGTGCTGTGGCCAAACAGCTCCTACGTGGGCAGCAGCAAAGCAAAGAGGTGCCAGGGCAAGGAGCACGAGGGCAACAAGGGCTTGGCAGGCAGGAGCTCCTGTTAGCACTGGCATTGCCTTTCCTTGTCCTGTCACTCGTCCTGCTCCTGTCGCTGCCTGGCTCCCCTGCTTTCCCCAGGAGGAGACAGAGGGGTCAAGGACTGTTAATTTGGCATCCAGCTGCTCCAAACCCCCATCCTATCCCCAAGCTGCTCACCCATGACTGGTGCTTCCGAGCTCCACAAATACCGCACCTGCAAACAAGATATTCAGGAGCGTAGGGACAGGGGTTGTCTCACAGTACTGCCGGCCAGCAGCCACCTCCCACCGATCTCCCTCCCCCCATGGTGATGTCTGGAGGGCATGTCCCCTCCTCACCCTGGCATCTGAGGGGACATGGCTCTGCCTTTGCTCCTCCCCATCTACCAACCAGTTAGGGCCAACCAATGGGTTGTTATGTGCACACAGTCCTGGCACGTGCACAGGCCGGACCACGCACCCCAAACCCGCGTGGGCAGACCCTGACCCGGCCGGCTCCCGTAATTATCTCCTGCAAGGCAAAACAATTAGGAGTTTTTGCTCTCCTCGCCCTCCCTTCCCCCTTCCTCTTCATTGTTCTTGGCAAAAAAAGGTTAATTAAACTCAGAAAAATATCCCTTTTCTCCCCCCTCTTAAGCATGAGACTGTTAATTTTCTCTTTATATTTGTATTTAATTAATTCTTGCAAAGGCTCCGACTATATTTTTTTGGTATAATTTCTTCCTTTGTCTCTCTCTCTCATTGTTAATCCTTGCATATTCAGTTTTTTCCCCTCCCTTTTCCCCTAGATTTGAAATTCTATTACCATTTCAGAAGGCAGGCGTTTGAAGAGAAAATTGAATACCCGTCCAGTCTTGATAAGAAGGGACATTTGGTACTAACGGTAATTTGTGAAGCAGATTTTTTTCCCCCCACCCTTGCTCTCTGTGCTTATGGTGGAGGATGCGCGTGTGCCATGGGGACGCAGGGGAGGACGTTGTGGCGTTGCCTGTGGCTTTTGCGTTGGTCGCAGCGTCCGGACCCACGCAGGATGGGGTGGCACGGTGACATGCTGTGTCCAACACCTCCCACGTGCCTTTGCACTCCCCAGGAGCTCACCCTGCACCCCTCCCTGGCCCTTTTTGCACAGAGGGGATGCCCTGCCACGTTATGCCCGTGTTTTTAGGGGGAGCTGGGCTGGCCTCGCGGGGTATTCAGAGAGAGCTCCTCTCCTTGGCCCCACCATCCCCGCAGGACCGGGAGCAGGGGGTTCTTCTGGGGTTGTCCCTGCGTGAAGTCGCACGGCCCGTGTCTGTCGGGGTAGCGCATCTGCCTCGGGGTGCCTGGATTTTGGGCACAGGGTCCCGCGGCTCCTGTGCTGGGGACGTGGCCGTGGGCACAGCCGGCCCCGTGTGCCCGTTCCCACCTCGTCCTCACGCCCTGGTGTCGGTGCGGGGCTGTCGGGTTACGGTGGAAAAACAGGTCTGGGGATTTTTTGCTGAATTTTTTCGCCTTGCTCAGGGCTCGCCGTCACCTCCCTGTCCCTTCCCTCGGCACACGACCCCCCGGAGCACCCCCGGCCGGCGGGACCGGGCATCCTTCTGGCAGGCAGCACAAGGTGGCACTGTCGGTCCGCGCTTCTGCCTCTGCCGCTCCCCGGCTGCCGCTCGGCCCGGCCCGGCCCGGCCCTGGGGAAGCCCGGGGGAAGCGGGGCTGCTGGGGCGGCGGTTCGGGGGATGCTCCCGGGCTGCCCTTGCCGGAGGTTTGCGCTCTGCGAAA
>VZZY01001642.1:13367-27524 GCA_013400335.1 Eurystomus gularis
CATCCCAGGAGACCCGGGCGCCGTCCGCTTGTTACGGGAGAGAGAAAAGCTCGGCTGTGCCCGGCTGCGGGACCGGGGCTGGGACCTGTCCTGGCTCACTGGTGGCCCGCAGGGAATGGAAGTCCTGGTTAGGGCTCCAGGCTCCTGGGATGGGCACGTTAGCCAAGCGACCCGAGGGGCAGGAACCGGCCACCGGTCCTGGCTGGGTGATGCCCCAGAGCTCAGGAGAACGTCCCTTGCCTTGGGACAAGGTGGAGGCTGCAGTCCCCAGGCAGGAACAGGAGCCGGCTTGCCAGGGCAAGGCCATGGCCTTATGGTGTTGCTGCCCTGTGCAAACATCCAGCCCGGGCTGGATGGCTGCCGCTGTGGCCACTGACATTTCTGTGATGCCAAACAGCCCCTGAGCAGGGTTTGGGAGTCATGTTCCTGCTTGGGTGCTGCTCTGTGTCCTGGCCACAGCAGGGTGGGAGTGTGCTGGATCCATGGGGTGCTGGAGGATTAAAAAGGACCCCCAGGGAGAACCCCCACCCTGGCATAGCCATCATCCCGAAGTGGAGCTGGTGGGACGTGAGAGCCCAGAGAAGATTTCTTGTCCCAGGGATTGGTTGGACTAGATGATCCCTGAGGTCCCTTCCAACCTGGCATTCTATGGTTGATTCTATAGATGGAGCCCCAGGGGCAGGGGGGTGGCTGCGGGAGCTGCAGAGCCCCCGGGGAGCAGCACTCTCCCCACCTCCCTCATCGCTGTATAAATCATGATGGCTTGGACTGAGCTGAAATGAAATATTCCCTGTTTCCCTGTCCAAATCTGTAGTTTCCTTCTGGCTCTAAGGCTCTGGGCCATATTGCACATTTGAATTTAAAAGCAGACTTGCGCTTGGGCTTGTTATTTATTTATTTATTTATTCTGGAATTATTCTTTTCTTTAAAATCAAGGTCATTTTTTGCTTCAGCTTGATGCTTCCTCCTGGAGTGGTGGCTGATGGACCTGAGGGCAGAGGGCCAGGGGCAGGAGGCAGAGGTCGTTCCCTTACCCTAAGCCCTATGGGGTGTCCTTGGGGGATGTCTGGAGCCAAGGAGAGGAGAGTGGTGGAGGGGAGAGCCTGGGAGCCCAGTGCTGGCTCCCAGCCCTGAAAAGGAAGGTGCAGAGTTAAGGCGATAGCTGGGGGTGCTGATGGGCACCTCGCTTCCCCTCCCTGCTGTAGGATTTGCCATCTGCTGTGTGAGAAGCGGCATTTGCTTGCTTTGAGGATGTCACACTGGGGACGACACATCCCTGTGCAACATTGCTGGGCTGCTCTGGCCAGGCTGTGCTCAGCCCTTGTCCTACGAGCCTGGTGTGCCCAAGGGCTGGGGTGCAGCAACATGGGTCTGGGCTCTGGAGGTGGCCCTGTGGTTGGGCACGTCCTAGTTTCATCTTCTTCCCCGGAAAGCTAGGAGGTCCGTGGCTGAGACTGCAACAGTCCCAGCAGCTGCCCCATTGCAAGGGGTCTCGGGCACCCACTGGGACCGTGGTGGGCAGGGACCAGCCTCACCATTGCTTTGGGGATGCGGTGCTGCGAGAGCATCTCTGGAGTGGGATGCTGGTGGAAGAGGTGGGAAGGAAGGACGGAGAGAACCAGGAGGAAACAAGGGTAACAGGGGAGAGAAAAGAGAAAGTGGTATGGGTGGGACAGAGGAGCTGCACAGAGAAGAGGACGCTGCAGAAGGAGGAGTACAGACAGAGGAGTGTGACAGCAGGTAGCGATGCCGGAGTAGCGAGCTCTGCTGCAGGAGCAGCTGCCCTGTGCCATGCACCCAAGAAGCCCACCAGGCTGCTAACAAGGATTAATCTCCTGCATGGGGCCACATGACGCTGCTGTGTCCCCTCCAGTGTGGGTGCCTGGCAGCTCTACAGGTAATTCATGGCTGTGCCGGTGTGGGTGGCAGTTTGCAGGTTGGCAGCTTTGCTGCCAGGTATCTGTGCCCGGGTTGAGGCACTAAATAACTCCATGGGCTCCACTCCCCATCCTGACCAAGCTCCCCAAGCCGAGGTGCAGGTAGGAGGGCAGGGGGGTGCTATTCCTCCCACCCAGGCCCCGGTGCCAGAAATAATTTGTCCATCCCCATGGCCACTGGCATCCCTGGGCAAGGGGAGCAGATGGCTGCAGCCAGCTCATGGCAGCCTTGATGGAGCAACTGATGGGGTCCCTTAATTACCGATGCCACAATTAAATGGCATTCACTGATCTCTGCTAAGTCTTGCTACTTCACTGCCCATGGGGCAAGCGAGTGCCGCCAGCCGGTGTCTTGCTTGGCAGAGGCCAGCGGCGCTGCCAGCATCTCGCTCCGTGCCTGGGGAAATGCGTGGAGACATATGCTTCTCCAATCTGCTCGATCCTTGGTGCATTTTGGCCATCCCCTGCAAATGGTCTCAGAGGGTTTTAGCTGGGGAAGGAGGCGCCAGGGACACTGAGATGGTGAGATACTGGCTGCCCTGCAGCCCCTGCCATACTGCAGTGGAAGGGGTAGGGAGAAGTCAGAGGTGGAAGGAAAGCCCCAGGTCTGTGCTGGGTATTTATGGGGACATGGGCCCTGCTACAGCTGGATCTCTGCCCTAGGGCGAACTAAGTCACCCTGAACCTAAGCCAGCATGGCTAAAACACCTATAACCCTTTACCTTCAAGGTCCTGGTGTCTCCTGAGCCATGTTCTAACTTAACACAACTGGAAAAATGGTGCAACCACCTCCCCAGGGTCCCCTTGTTGCAGTGAGCACTTCCAGCATCACCTCATCAGTTTGCAAGACAGGAGGACGCAACCTGACCTGATGCCCGCAGCCAGCATCATGACCCTAGGTGAGATGGCCTGAGGGGATGGATGGGTGGCCAGAAGGCACTGGGGAGCACTGGAGTCCCCCCGGCTGTGGACGGCTGCTGGACTTGGCCGTAGGTTGTTTTGGGATCTCCAAGGGAGCAGTTTGCTTGCAGCCTGCCCCAGGGCTGGTTGCTGTGGCTCTGCACTCCAGCACCTTTGCTGGAACAGAAGGGTGATGTGTTTCCCGTGCTCTGCTCCTTGTGAGCAGTAATTGCTTTCCAAGGGGTTTGCTCTGTCTTCCCAAGAGCACTTCCTGATTTGTTACATATATGCTCTTCTCCTCTCCTCGAATGCTTCTCTCTCCAGGCAAATTCAAGTTCCCTGGCATGTGGGTGAGGTCCCTGGGGAGGGCAGAGGCTCAAAGGGTGGGAGAGAGGCATTTGGGGGTGTCCTGCCAGGGCTGAGGGAGTGGGGCGGGAGCCCTTGGAGCACAGGCGTCTTGAGAGGTGTCACCCAGGGTGATGGAGGTGGTACCTACCTGCATGATGGAGGTTTTCTCCCTAAGTGGTGTGGGGTTTTATAGCCCAGGGCCCAGCAGGATTGCAGCTGCTTAATAACTCTGCACTGGATGCTTTGTTAGAGAAGTTAATTTACCCTGGGCTGTTCGCTAATTTGGGCTGCAAGACTGAGCCGCAGCTGCGCAGGGCTGAGCCGCTCCTGCTTCACCGCCCTGG
Source organism: Eurystomus gularis (assembly GCA_013400335.1). Taxonomy (NCBI): domain Eukaryota; kingdom Metazoa; phylum Chordata; class Aves; order Coraciiformes; family Coraciidae; genus Eurystomus; species Eurystomus gularis. The sequence goes on from VZZY01001642.1 coordinate 16,897, forward strand.
CAAAGTTTGCCCTTTGGCCTCGCTCCTTGTGCCCAGCAGTGGGGCTGGCAGGGTGAGGGGGTGCCCGGTATGGATGGGCTGGGGTCCCCAAGGGGTGCCTGCTGGCATCCCTCTCCTCGTGCACCCTGAGCCCTGGCCGGGGCACTCAGCACCCTGTCCCCGGCTGCGGGGTCCCCGCAGGGCCCCGTTCCTGCACTAGGGTGCCAGCAAAGTCCTGGGGTTCGGCTCAGGCACCTGCCCTCCCCGCTCACCCCCAGGTAGCTGAGCTCCTTCGCGGCACCACATCGGGAGCTGCCTTTAAGAATACATATTGACATTAAAAAAGGCCCCTCTGTACCTATTAATTGAAGTCATTAAATTTAATGGGATGGTTATTGCATGTTAAATAAATACCAGCTAATTATGAAAAACATATTTGCCAAGGTTTAACTATAGAAAAGATGCCTCAATTACATGGTTATTAAACCTCAAAAAATATACACTTTTAATAATGAAGTGACATTTAAATAACATACATTAACTGTCTTATTAAATGTTGATCCTTTTCATATTTGAGGACTTTAATTTAGAGTATTTTCTCTGGCACTAGCCATACGATGTATCATTAGCTGTCTTTCACTCGTGATTTTGTAAACTTTTTTTTTTTTTTATAAATAGGCTGAAGTGTTTGTATTTGCTTTTGTTTTTCCAGCTTCCAGCTCTCCCTTTGGGCAATAGGAATGTGCCAGGGAAGTGTGCATGAAGAGCACGGAACATGGAGCACCTGGTACTTCCAGGTGGCTTCTTCAAATTACAAAACCCTTCCTGAGGATGGTAAACCCCTTCCTAAATGTCACCCTAAAATCTGTGGTAGCTGAGCCGTTCAGAATTTCTGCTGCATCCTTCTAGAAAAGACCACTCTGCCTCGCTCTTGGTTTTTCAGATCGAGTAAGTTTTTAAGAGGAGATTGGGAAGCAGGGTGTGAGGAAGAGCTCAAGGCTGCAGTGGAAGCACCAGCCTGGTGCAGCAGAGAGGCTTATTTCTGTCTCTGCCACCATACTGTGGCACCAAACCTTGAAGAAGTGAGTATTTTGGGGTGCCTGCATCCCTCCTGGGTATGGGGAACTGCCTGGGGACGGGTGGTCCATGGGGCACATCCCCAGTCCTGCTGCTCACGAGGGATTCCCCTGTGGGCACAAAGCAGAGAACGGGCTGCTGGGATGGTGTGGAGCAGCACAGCCAAAGGCTTGCAGGCTCCTTCTGCTTTAATGCATTTATTGATTGCTGCATACCTGTCAGGATATAATTTAGAAATCACTCTCCCAGAATCAATTAAGACCTTACTAGTAATGTAGGTACCCCTTTTAGTTAAAGCCTTCGCCCTTCCCTCAAACGCACACCCCACCGTCCCTGCTCTGCTTTTGGGGAATTCTCATCTCCTCCCAGCCAAGGCTGGGTCCCTCTCCATCTACCAGGATCGCCTGCTGGGAGACCTGCTGCTTTTCTGGGAATTGGCGCTGCCTCCCGGAGCAGCCATCCGCCACCGGCTGTCAGGAAGCCAAGACTTCTTGTCTCCCAGCCCTGTTTGCAGTGTTCCCCGTGTCCGTGGAGAGGTGGGTGATCTGTGCTCAGGAGGCCCCGGCGGGCAGCACGCCGCACAGAGGCACTGAAATGAATCGAAGTGCCAGAGGAGCTCCCAGGAGAGCGGGGCTGCAGGCTGGGCACAGAGGCAGCCGGCTGTGCTGCCCGGGGCAGGGGCAGAGCTAAGGGTGAGCTGGGCGGTGAAGGGCTGCCAGCCTTGCCCTGCGGCTGCCCCACTGGTGCGATGAGGTGTCCCAGTGTTAGACCGTGGGGTCAGGAAGAGGGGGGTCCTTAAAGACAGCGAGCAGGGACCGTGCTGTGGGCATGGAGATGTAGCGCATCCTCTGGCTTTCAAACCAAGTGACTATTGCCACGGTGGGACAGCAGCGGGCCAGCTGGGTCCATGCTGACACTTGAGGGATGGATGCGAAGGACCTTCAGCTGCTCGCACCCCGTGATGGCTTTTTGTTGGGACACAGCCAGGGCTGCCTGGGCCATGAGGACCATGTTGGGGGGTTTGGAGGCAAATGGCTTCTCAAGCCCATCAGCTTCTCCTCTTCCCTCCTTTTGTGCCATCTGAGCGGCTTGCAGCTCCCAGATGAGGGGGGCTCAGACCTGCTGGAGGCAGCACTATGTCTCCTAACACAGTGAGGCATCAAAGTGGGGATGGCTGGACCAGCATGAGCCCAGCTGTCTGCACAGGTTCAGCTGGTGATGCTGCAGGTCTGGCCAAGTGAAGGCTGGACTTTGAGAGGAAAGCCTGAGATTTAAAAATGTATCTTGCTCCACAGTGGGGTGATACACTCGTTACTCAAAATTCCTGTGAAGCAAGATACATGGAGGTCAGTGAGGGCTACTCTGCTAAGCATCCACCTTTGTATTCTGATTTTGGCTTTGTTAATATTGTGGAGTTTATTGACAAAAATAGACCTGAAACATCCTTTTACAGTGGTGATATCTCTTCCAAGGCGTAGATCTTTGACCATGTCTAAAGAATTTCCCTGCTGTTTTTTTGTCCGTTTCTTATTGTGGTGATGAACTTTCATCAAAACAGTCGTGGGTTGTTTTATTTCTGTAAAACCTCTTTGGTCAATCAACATTTTATCATGGAAAAAAGGTTGAGGTGGGGAAAAAGGGAAAGTCTCTAAGGCCAGAAAGACTTTGACTTGGCTCTTTTCTTTGTTCTCTCTCTCTGTCTCTCTCTGTCTCTCTCTCTCTCTCTCTCTCTCTCTCTCTCTCTCTCCCCTACCTCCTGTTACAGATGCATGGAGTGAAGTCAGAGCTGGAGTGAAATGTCCTTGCTCTGCCTGGGAAGCTTTATGCACATCATGGTGATGCCCGGACTCCTCTGGCAGCAGTGTGAGGAATAAACCCAGCTCAGGACTTCCTTGGGAGCTGCCTCAGGGACACCAGACTCTCCAGTTCCTCCCATCCCTCCAGCAGAAGAACCATGGTGACTTACAAAACCATCTCAGGAGGGCTTGAGGCTGGGAAGCTAAAGCCAAGAGGCCATGGATGGGTTGTAGGCTGTGAATGTCCTGCTGCCCTGAGGCAAGATATTTCACAGGGCTGGACACTTCTTTCTCACCAAGGTTTGTGATGCTCCTCAAAGAATCTCCGTGCTGCAATATAACATCTCTGTATAGGGAAACTGTCTTATATAATGGTTTCTGTGTTGGGGTTTTTTTTTTTTTTTAAGGTATATTTATCATATCTTTTATTGGAATGGAATTAAAGCAAAATTAGAAACTAAAATAACTTTAATTACAAACTTCATGATTCAGTATGTTGTAAATCCTTCAGCATAATATTGTGCCATAAAAACGCTATTTTGTGATAATTATTATTATTATAATTAATGTTCCTTAATTGCTAATGTCGCAGGCATGTGTTATCTCCCAGGTTTTCTTGCAGTGTCTTGGGAGGAGCTCCTCCACGGGGGATGTGGAGGATCCAGGCGGGTGGGCGCAGGCTGCGTGTGTAGGGCTGCGGGTGGGTGTCAGTGTGTCTGGGTGATGCTGCCAGCGTATCCCACCCCACAGTTTGCTTCCAGCTGGTGGTTCAGCACTTCTCAGGGACCACCCTGAGCACCCATCTGTCCTTGCAGGGATGGGTGCACATACCTCAGTCATGGCTTAGCTAATGGGTGAGAGCACTGGTTTGGGCTGGAAACACCCTGGGTTTCTCTCTATCTCCCTGCAGAGCCTCTGCTGCACCAGGGATGGATGGTGGATGTCTGGAGGTGCTCATCTACACTCTGTCCCATGCTGGAGATGCCCAGGGTAGGTGGCCTTGCTGTTTCAGGAGCTGCTGGAGCTGCTCTTCTTCTGCAACAAAGTGCCACATGGTTGTTCCTGAGCATTGCATGTGCCGGGGCACATGTCCTTGGCGTGGAGCTCCGCACGGCTGCCCTTCTTGCCACCCTGCACACAGCCCTGCTCCTACTGCCCTGCAATGGCCCAGCCTGCAAGCAGTGAATCTTCATTGTTAATGAGCTGCTATTGCTTCAGCCAGGTTATTTGAAGCACTGTCCCATTAATGAGGTGTTGGGGCTTGTGGCTGCCTGGTGGTTGAATGGCACGTGGTGAATTTCAGCCAGGTGTTGGGCTACTTCACCTTCCTCTCCTCATTCTGAGCCTCAGGTCTGGCCTCTCCTCCTCACCCCCAGCTACTGATTCCAGAGCACCAAGGGCAAACTAAATTCCCTCCAGTGCCTGCCGGGACAGCAGCCTTGGGCACCTCATCCCTGGAATGAAAATGAAGAGCAAACATGATGCCGCAGCCTGCGGGTCCTGAGGGGCTCCTCGCTGTCATCTGCAGCGAGGCAGGAGGATGCTGTCAGGAAACTGCCTCCCTGCGGGCTCAGCTCCCGTTAACCCCTGGCCAAGTGCCGGTGAGTCCCGCGGCATGGTGGGTGTGGGTGGGGAGGACATGAAGGGTGTGAGCAAGGGGAACCTGTGGGGCAGAATTAAGACCGGCCAAAGGGAGGTGGGGAGAAGGCAGCGGGATGGAAAAGTGGTGGGATTGATGCTGTGGCCAGACTGGAGCTTAGCAGTTCTCGTTAGCATCCTTTATTAGCTCGGAGAATGCTGCCGGGTTCTGGGAGGCAGCAGCAGAGAGCAAATCCTTGGGCCCAGGTGTGAGGGAGAAACAGGGAGCAGGAGGGTGGAAAATGCCTGATGCCAAATGCATGAATTTTGCATGTGACCCAGAGGCCTCTCTCATACCAGCATGGGGCTGCCTGGGATCAGCTGAGAGTGGGAAGGCATGAAAACGGCCACTGAGCCACCTGCTTCACAGTGGTGAGTGTATATGGGATGAAGTTGAAACCAGGATGCATTTTTAATGACACTGGCAGGGCTGGGTTTCTTTAAATATGACTAGACAATGAATGTGTGCTCCCGAAGCCGTGTAGTGCACCACAAATACATTATTTAGAGCAGCTTCTTCCTTGTCCATTTTAATTTTACATGGGCACTGGAGAAAGGGAAGGGACTCCTTGGCGTCTCGTGGCCACCCACTTGTTCCATGTGATGGGGATGAATTTCTGAGCCACCAAAGGAATTGGTGTTGATATTTCCACTGACCTGAGTGGTGGGGGAAACAGCCAGCCCGGGGATGGAGCTTGGCACTTAAGCATAGGGGCAGCTATGGCCTGGGGTTGTCTGGCTGATGCATCATCGAGTCTTAATTGTGTCATTTTCTGTCTTCCCCTCATGCATGAAAAGGAGGGGGGATGCTCTTAGACTGCTGCAACCCCGCCTTGTCCCTACACATGCTGAGCATAGCATCTCTCCTCCTGGTGCTGGTAGAGGGCCAGAAAGCCTTTGGGAAGCGGATGACGACACATGTCATCTTGATGGTGAGGGAGGAGGCAAATCTGCTCCCTGAAAGGGGTCCTCAGCTGGCCCTGGCAAGGGAGGGTACAGGGCAGGTGGGAATAAGCAGCTGTACAGTGGGCTACGGTGGAGGGGAGCTCTGAAGGATGCAGCATTTCCCCAGGAGGGATGCTCTGCCTGGCTGCAGCTGGTGACAGGCCAGCCAAGGTGGTGAACACTGACCTCAGGTTGCTATTCAGCCCTCAACCATTAGGTTTCAGAGTTAACACCTTTTGCAATTAACAAGAGATTTCTTTACACCTCAGTTAGAACAGTTGGGTCAATCTGTCTCCACAAGACTGGACATGGACCTCAGCATGCCCCAGGTAACCTGCCGCAGGACCTGGCACAGCGGCCATGGTGCACTGCTGCATCACAAAATGCCCTGGCACTAAACACGCTGGTGGTGGCACCGTGCCCTTCTGCCGGCTGCAATCAATCAGAGCAGCCATGTAGCTTCCACTGGCTATCGCTGTGGCTCCTGGTGGGCTGGGTGTCCCCGTGCCACGGCTAGGGAGGTGATGTCACATCCACGGTGGCGGAGGTCCACATCTGACAGGGCGGTGACTTTCTTTCCTACCTTCAAAGTTGCCCTGACTCAAAGTCTGCATTTGATGTTCGCTGTGCGGGGATGCTGGGGTTGGGCTCATCAAGGGCTGCCTGAGTTCCTCAGCCGGGAGCCCTCGGGCTTCTGGTGGGAAGTACAAAGCGGTTCCAGTGCTCCTGAGCAGCTGCAAAGGTGCGATCGGAGTCCAGGAGCTGACGGACACGAAGCCGCTTTCCCCGGCACTGCCGGGCCTGGGAGGGTTGAGATGGCAGCTTGACGGCTTGGAAAATAGGCTGAGATGAAGGAATATCAATACGGAGAGCGAGCTGTTCCTGCTGAACAGCCCCAGGGCAGCTAACGTGAAATGCTGGTTGTCTCGGAGGAGTTGACAGGTGTCTGCATCAGGCTTCCTGCTAATTAAGAGCCGTTGTGAGTCACGGGGCTGAGGGCTGAAGGAGCTCAGCCGGTGCAGCAATGGCCAAGGGGGATCTCTGCAGGACCTCCCTGCCCATCAGGGAAGGACCGGTGCACGCGTGGCTTGTCGGCTGGTGGATACGCAGTCATCAGAGCAGGCAAGTCTTTTGGGAGCTGGGGATCAGCTTTGAGAAAAGCAGAGTGAGCCGTTCCACTGGGTGTCTGTCCTCTCCCGCTGTGGCTGTGTGTCTTCCCTTGGGTCCCACGCGCTGGCTCTGGTGCCCAGACCTCCTCTTACAGACCTGGCAGAGTCCCCCAGAGCATCTCCCACAACCACAGCTCCCAGTGCCCATCCCGCCAAAGCTTTTCTCAAATCAGTCATTGCTGCTAGTGTGACAGGCTGGGGGAACAAGGATGCTCCCTGACCCCTCTTTCTCCAGATGCTCTTTGAGACAACCTACTTTGTCTGCAGAGCTCTTCTTCCCAACCCTGGCTGAGGGGGGAGCTTCTTGCTGTAATTAATGGCAGCACTGCCAGCCCACCAAGGCCTCTAATGGAAAATTCCCCATTTTGAGGAACACAAGCATGGTGAAGTGGAGGAAGAGGCTGCTCGCCATCATTGCTTTGTGGACCTCACTGATCCAGATGGCTCCCGTAGCAGCAGGCACAGGACAAAAGGTGCCCTGCTAAGCAGCAAAGTGTTTTTCTTCTCGGGCAGAGCTGGAAGAGAAGGAACACACACTGCCCTGGTGCCAGCCCTGGTGCCACCCTGGGTCCCTTCCCCATGTGCCTCTTCAGCGCCTTTTCCTGCTGGCCCAGCTCGCCTCTGCAGCTGCGATTCCCTGAAAAATGGCTCTATCCATTACCTGTTTTAATTTCACCCTGGATCCCCAGAGTTCTGCAGACACAGTTTGTTATCCCGGCTGTCAAGAAGCTTAAAGAGCTGCTGGTGTCTCCTAGAAATCTTTGACAAGCCCTCTGGTTGGACACAGTGCTGCCTCCCCAGCAAGTCTGCCCAGCCTTTGTGTTCCCGGGTCTTGATTAGCAAAGATGTCTGGGAGGAGGGGGAAAAAGCCCCCAGCCAGATTTTACAGCCCAAAAGGCCTCTGGGCTGAGGTCACTGGATTTAGCTCACCCCTACGTTTTGCTGTTCAGCACAAGGGGGTTAAACCCTGTGGTCACAGGTTCTGGGGGTTCGTTTTTTGTGATGGTCTGTGGGTGATAACTGAGGGAGGGGATTTGTGCTTGAGGACCTCGGTGCACGGCACAGGAGTCTGCCTTTTAGCAGAAATTTTTAGCACTCAAAAGTTGCAGACAGCTGAAAAATCATGAATTTAGCTGATTATTTTTAGTCCCTTGCCACTCTGGCTGGGTTAACCCAGCGAGCTGAGCAGAAGAGCCTCCCCATCTCCTCAGACTCTCTCCAGCAACCTAATCCTCTCCCAATGAGGTTGGGTTTTTTTTTCACAAAGTAGTTGTCAGGCTGCTTTTAGGGAATGAAATGCCCCTTGGTCTCTTTGGCAACCTAGGGAAGTCTCACCAGACACACGGGGAACAGATTGTCTCTCAACGTAGTTTTGGTCAAAGCTGGGGGTAAGAAGTGCTGAATCAGCTTTCAGCACAATGAGAAGGAGCCAGGCGAACCCCTCGCCCCTGGGCTTTGGGTTCAGCTGCCACTGGAGCCATCTTCTGCCTCCACCTCTTCCTCCCAGCACCCTGCCGAGCTGGAGCTTCAGAGCGCCTTTGAGATGCCACTCAAGGCGGCTGTCCTCAGGGCACGGCCAGGCTGTCAGCCCCTGGGGTTTGTTGGGGAAGGGGGGTGCGGATGTACAAGGAGGCTGGGGAATGAACAGAGCAATTAAAGCCCCACGAGGGGCACGATGAAAGGCCAGACTTCCTGAGATAATGAGGGGGTCTCTGCAGGGGTGAGGTGCCCAGACACAGGGAGAAGCCATGTGAGTGACAAGCGTGTCCCAGTGCCTGCCGGGCATGGTGCTGGATGCGCCATTGGACCGGCTGTCACTGCGAGCTCAGGGCCACTTCCCACCAGGTACAAACCTGGGATGCTCCCCTGCCATGTCCCTTCCTGCCCCTGCGCTAGGCTCCTGGCATTGGGAGATGCTTGGATTTTCTTGTTGTCTTTTTATTCCCCTTTCCTGGGGCCAGACCCTCCTTGGTGGCTCAGGAGAGGGCTGGAGGTGTGTCTGCAGCCAGGCCACCCACTTTTTTCTCAGCTCCACCACCTTGGCTTCCCTCATCACTGGATGGATGTTGGATCTTTCAGCCCCGATAAATCACTCTGGTTTCCTTCCCACTGGTGTTGAGTAGAGGGACACGCAAATGACAGGGTGGCCTGAGAGTCAGTCCTGCTGCATCGCTTGGTCCTGCCCCAGGGAGGAAGAATTCATCCCTCCTCTCTTGTCTCTGCAGCAGGAGATGGCAGCTGTGGGACCAAGGAGTCCATGCACTCGTCCTGGGAGTGTCGGTGGGAGCTTGCCTGAATATCTTTCCCTCCTTCTTTATACGTTTAAGAGGTTTCGCTGTCTCGGTAGCTCCCCTGGGAGATCTGAGCAGCAGCCTCTTTGGATATGAATACCTGACAAGTTTTTAATGTGAAAGGAATTCACTAAATTTAGTCTCTTGGAGGAAGGAAAAAAAAAGAGAGAGAAGTGTTTCTTTCAATCTGGGGGAAGCGATCCAAACCCCAGCCACTTCCCTGCCGGCAGAGCTCACGGATCTCTTCTTTTCTCCTGTCTCAAAAGCTTTTAAGTCTGGGTCCCACGTGTGTCTAGGCACCAAACAAGAGGCGGGAGAAGGGCAGGTGCTGGTGCTGTGTCCCAGGGGAGTGTGTCTGTTCCTGCTCCTCCTGGCCCACAGGAGAGGGATGCTGGCAAGGGCACCCTGGGATAAATGAGCAGAAAACCCTGTTTATGTTGGAAAGGACCTGTTGCCTGAGTCACAGGGATGCTATCTTTGCTCTCAGGTGGGCTTTGAGCAAGGTGCAAGCACTGAGGTGGTGAAGGTGCTGAGGGGTGGAAGGAAAGAGCACCTCTGCTGTTGTGCTCAGCCACATTCCCTTTCCCCTTCATTTTCCTTTCTATTCTCACTGAAGCCCCTGAGGGCTCTTCTTCTTCTCCGTTCTGGTGCCTGAGATTCACCAGGAACTTTCTGCTCTCCTTCCATATCCTCTCCCAAAGGAGCTGCAGTGGTCTCTGCACTGCTCTTGCTGAGGAAGGCTTCCCTGTCTCCACAGCTTCTGGAGTCAGTTCCTCCCGTCAGCCCGGACAAGGAGCTGTGTCCGCGCTTGTACCTTGGCCCCTGTGGAGACACATAAGCCTGCTGGGACACCAGTGGAGGAGGTCTGCGCACACGTGCCCGCACAAGGTGAGCGCACACCTTCCATCACAAACAGGGGCAACCCCCAAACTCCAATGGCACGTCCCTGCCTAAAGGGCAAAGTGTGTCCCAGCACTGAGGTTTGGTGGGGATAACCATCTGGCTGGTGGCACCCACGAAAAGCTGGGTGAACAAGTCACCCTGCCTTGATTGCCCACGGAGAGATGACGACCCCATGGCCCCCGTGCTGTAGCACAGGGTGAGGTCCCAGTAAACCACAATCATCTGCAAGCTCCATTTCCTGGTGGAGGCGGGTCTGGATAGAGCCACTTTCTGCCATTGCCGTCCCCGAAGTTGCTAATGAAACCAGGGCAGGTCCCGACTGTAAGCACTGTATTTATTTTTGTTGATCTTTACGAAGGTCCCCTCCCAGCGGAGAGTTTCTGTAGGGCCTACACAAACACGCAGGACCCCTTGCGTGGGGGTGCGCTGTGCTGGCGGGCTCTGGGGCCAGCATGGTGTAAGGGAGGGGAACGAAGGTGACAAAAGTGGCTGACACTGATTGCGCTCAAAAAAAAAAGACAAATCACAACCCCAGCCCCCCCATCCCCCTTTTTTTTTTTTTTTTAATGGCATTTATTATTTTTTTCCTCCTCCCTTTGTGATTTTATTTTTAGGCGGAGTGGATGAGAGGCGGAACGGCCATCCCTGGGGAAGGGCAGTCCTGCAGCGGGGAGGCAAGGGAAGGGGCTCTCCGCGCTGCTCAGCCCTTCAGGTGGGTCCCGGTCCCGCCGGGGCGTTGCGTTGGGCGGAGCGGTCCCCACCGCGCCGTGGCCGCTTGTCGGGCACCTCCCCGCGCGGCATCGCCCTTTTAAGGGCGGGCGGAGGGCGGG